>JAXLNO010004669.1:529629-555819 GCA_038087875.1 Malacoraja senta
CCTGTACAGACCCCCCTTCCCATCCATCCTGCACTTCTCCCCCCATTCATACTGCACTGATTATCCCATTCATCCCGTACTGACCCACCCACCATTTACCCTGCACCAATCCCCCCATCCATCCTGTAGTGATCTTCCCATTCATCTTTTACTGATCCCCCATTCATCCTGTACTGATCCCCTCATTCATCCCGTACTGATCCCCCATTCATCCTGCACAGACCCTCCGATCCACACTGTCCTGAACCCCCCATCCATCCTGTACTGATCCCCCCAATCAAGAAGAATGGGGGGAACAGTCTGAAGAAGGGTTTTGACCCGAAACGTTGCCTATTTCCTTAGCTCCATAGATGCTGCCTCACCCGCTGAATTTCTCCAGCACTTTTGTCTACCCCCATCCATCCCGTACTGAACCCCCATTCAACAACACCGACATCCCCCGTGCTCTCCCCTCACAATTTTACATACTCCAACCAACACGTACTAATTCACCTGCCTCAATCCATCCATTCCGCACCGATTGCCTTCTCACCCCCTCCCCCCCGCCCCCGCCATTTATCCACCCCGCACTGATTCACACCCCCGTCCCTGACCCTATTGTGCTTCATGGTCTTCAGAGCGAACATTGACTATGTTTGATAACGGAATGCAATCAAATGTGTTTTAATTCCCAATGTTATTATTTGTTTGACACCTTTAAACATATTACCAAAAGAACATTTGCTGCAGTTATGTCCTTTGGCCATCTCTTGTCAGTTAGTGTAATGTTTAACCTGTCAGATGGGTATAGTCGGTTTTAACAGCTATTATCATAAAATGCCTTTAGAAATTTCCTTGCAACCTGTATATTTTGTTATGGATAAATTATGTGGGAAGCCAGAGTGTTTCTGTGCCAATAGCAATAACGACCCATGCTATGGCCATGTCATGGTAATTTTCGGTCCTTCACAGAAAACATGCTTGCATCAATCTGTAGTATATATGGTTAAGCATATATGTTACCATGGTCCAGGATTTATTGACACAGGTTGATCATTTGCTGAATAATCCAACCACATATTTGTTTGGAAGTGGAAAGAAATAATAGAAATTGCATTCATTGCAATGTGTAAAAAGAGTTGAGATACTGTATTATAATTTTGCTGCATGTCATTGTGGTATATATCATGTCTGGCGAATATGTTTAGTTTGTGAGTTATTTGAAGCAGAAATAATATGTGAATGTAGACAAAAGTGCTGGAGAAACTCAGAGTATGCGGCAGCATCTATGGAGCGAAGGAAATAGCAACGTTTCGGGCCGAAACCCTTCTTCAGACAGATAGGTTTCGGCCTGAAACGTTGCCTATTTCCTTCGCTCCATAGATGCTGCTGCACCCGCTGAGTTTCTCCAGCACTTTTGTCTACCTTTGATTTTCCAGCATCTGCAGTTCCTTCTTGAACATAATATGTGAATGCTTCATTGAGCATAATTCCGACTGGTTACTACGCCTTCGTCCGAGCACATTATCGCACGCTTCATGCAAACCGTCTTCAATGACCACCTAAACTGTCATTTGGCAACCTAAAAAGCTGTCAAGGTTGCCCGGCTGGCAACAGGGAAAAAAAGTTAAGCGAGAGCCCTGCTAAGGTAGTCAAAAATGCTGGAGAAACTCAGCAGGTGAGGCAGGCATTTATGGGGCGAAGGAATAGGTGACGTTTCGGGTTGAGACGACCTGAAACGTTGCCTATTCCTTCGCTCCATAGATGCTGCCTCACCCGCTGAGTTTCTCCAGCATTTTTGTCTACCTCCGATTTTTTCAGCATCTGCAGTTCCTTCTTAAACAAAGATAATCTAAGGGTCTCCTATCAGGTAGATAGTATGTCAGGACCGTTCTAGTTGTTGATAGGATGCTTCAGTTGCCTTATAACAGCTGGGAAGAAACCGTCCCTGAATCTGAAATAGGGTCCCGTCCCATCGCTGCCTGGCCCGCTGAATTACTCCAGCACTCTATGAGTCCTTTTCTTTGCAGACCAGCATCTGCAGTTCCTTGTCGCTATGATTCGGTGGGGGGGGGGGCAGGGTTTATGTCGGGGAGTAGCCAGCATCTGTGTTTCTTCTCTACAAATGCCGCTCTGGGCTAGTTAAAGCTCTGCAGGGTCACGCGATACTTTTTTTACAAGCAGCCATCAATGGGCCCACCAGGCACCACCCTGCCTGTCTGAGTCTGAAGAAGGGTCTCGACCCGAAACATCACCCATTCCTTCTCCCCAGAGATGCTGCCTGTCCCCGCTGAGTTACTCCAGCATTGTGTGTCCACCACCCTACCCTGCCTGAGGTCATTTGTTGCAGACCCTGGTCTTTTCTCAACTCCAGTTCTTCACCTCCCCGCCCCGCCATCCCTGCTTGCAGTCACAGAGTCACACAATGTTGAAAATGGGCCCTTCGGCCCAACTCGCCCACGCCGGCCAACATGCCCACCTACACTAGCCCCACCTGCCTGCGTTTGGTCCATATCCCTCCAAACCTGTCCTATCCCAAGCCTAGGGGCCACAGTTTAAGAATAAGGTGTAAGCCATTTAGAACGGAGACGAGGAACTTTTTCTCACAGAGAGTGGTGAGTGTGTGGAATTCTCTGCCTCGGTGGAGGCAGGTTCTCTGGATGCTTTCAAGAGAGAGCTAGATAGGGCTCTTAAAATGTGGGGACCTCATTTGATATTTTTAAGGCAGATATTGACAGATTCTTGATTAGTACAGGTACCATGGGTTGTGGTGAGAAGGCAGGAGAATGGGGTTGAGAGGGAAAGATAGATCAGCCATAATTGAATGGCGGAGCAGTATTGGGCAGGCATGATCAGCCATGATCGCAATGAATGGCGGTGCTGGCTCGAAGGGCCGAATGGCCTCCCCCTGCACCTATTTTCTATGTTTCTATGAAAGGGGTAGTGATTGGGGATGATCAGCCATGATCACATTGAATGGCGGTGCTGTTTCGTAGACACAATCTTCACTCTGAAGAAGGGTCCCCGACCCAAAGCGTCACCCATGACTTTTTTCACCAGAGATGCTGCCTGACCTGTGGATGTTACTCCAGCACTGTGTGTGTGTATCTTTGGTCTAAACCAGCATCTGCAGTACTTTGTATCTGCAGGCACCCCGTGATCTTGCTTTAGCTTGAAGGCAGAAAATGATGCTGAACATGTCCAATAACAGCCTGGAATTGACCGTCAGCATTCCTGCTGCTAATAAACGGGGGTTTGTGAGATTAACTCGCCCAACATGTTGTGAACACAAAACCACGGCTGTCCATTCATTCTATAATATTATAAAGAGTGCTTGTTCTTTCACTTGGATTGAAATGTATCTGAGACTACTGTAACAGAATGGGCAATGATCGCAAGGTTCATCTGGAGACCTGATCAGCATTCCTACCTCAAGCAGAGTCTAAATTCTCATTCATCTAATTCTGCTCATTGTGTGAGACTGCTTTACCTCCAAAAGTGCCTGGTACGTTGGTGACATGTTTGAGCTGAGCACACTGAGCTCCTTATTCTTAAACTGTGGCCACTGGTTTTGGGGAGTCCAGAACCAGGGGCCACAGTTTAAGAATAAGGGGTAAACCATTTAGAATGGAGACGAGGAAACACTTTTTCTCACAGAGAGTGGTGAGTCTGTGGAATTCTCTGCCTCAGAAGGCGGTGGAGGCAGATTCTCTGGATGCTTTCAAGAGAGAGCTAGATAGGGCTCTTAAAGATAGCGGAGTCAGGGGATATGGGGAGAAGGCAGGAACGGGGTACTGATTGGGGATGATCAGCCATTATCACATTGAATGGCTCGAAGGGCCAAATGGCCTACTCCTGCACCTATTGTCTATTGTCTGTCTCTGGTTTGCAGTTAATTGGCCTCTGTACATTGCTCCTAGTGTGTAGAGAGTGGATGAGAAAGTGGGATAACGTCATCCCATCGGCAGTCACTCGAAACGAGTATGACTGTCCTCTCCTCTCCATAGGGTCGTCTACTTGTGGTTCTGCAGATGTCTGTAGAGGCTGATCCGCGATCCACACACCTTGGTGCAACGTGGGCAGTGGAGATTGGCGGTGGTTGGTAGTCGTCGAGCCCCCTTCTCTCTCTCCTTACGGTGCTGTCGCTTTGCCTCTGCGACACGGCGTAGTTCCGTTTCGTGACGTGCAGCTCCTTCCTGAACTAGTGTGAACAGGTGACCGATGGTCGGCATGGACTCGGTGGGCCGAAGGGCCTGTTCCATGCTGTACCTCTAAACTAAAATAATATCGCAAACTAATATTTTAAATCATTTAAAAACACTAAACACAGATCAAAGTATATACCAAGGATTAAGCTTAAAACATATAAGATTGTTAAGGGTTTGGACACACTAGAGGTAGGAAACATGTTCCCGATGTTGGGGGAGTCCAGAACCAGGGGCCACAGTTAAGAATAAGGGGTAAGCCATTAAACTTAAAGCTAAAATATAATGAACTTTCATGTTCATAAGCGAGAGGAGCAGAATTAGGCCATTGGGCCATCAAGTCTACTCCGCCATTCAATTATGGCTTCCTCCTATCTCTCCCTCCTAATTCCATTCTCCTGCCTTATCCTCATAACCTCTGACACCCGTACCTATCAAGAATCTATCTATCTCTGCCTTAAAAATATCCATTGCTTGGCCTCCACAGCCTTCTGTGGCAATGAATTCCACAGATTCACCACCCTCTGACTAAAGAAATTCCTCCTCCTTCCTAAAGGAGCGCCCTTTAATTCTGAGGCTGTGACCTCTAGTCCTGGACTCTCCCACTAGTGGAAACATCCTCTCCACATCCACTCTATCCGGGCCTTTCACTATTCGGTAAGAGATATTTCTTTGGAAATATCCTCTCCATTTTGAAATACTTGGGGAGATTGCAGCCTGCATGTTTTTTTAAAAGCCGCTTGAACAGTAATTGAGACTTCGTGTACCAGGCTCACAGATAGTTCATGCGATGAAGCAAACGTTTCCAGGCGTTTCAGTGGGAATAGTTTGTGACGTTCGCGACAGTTCACTGACTCAGTGGATTATGTTAGGTGTAGGAAGCACACCTTGTGGTTTTGCAAGCGTAGCGTTCGATGCCTGCATTCAACAATGTATGGAGACACAAGGAACTGCAGATGCTGGATTAAAACACAAAGTGTTGGAGGAACTCAGCGGATCAGGCAGCATCTGTTCAGTCAGAACAGGTGCGGAACGGTGGCGCAGCGATAGAGCTACTGCCATACAGCGCCAGAGACCCTGGTTCGATCCTGACTACGGGGACAATCTGTGCAAGGCGGCCGGCTGTGCTGGCGGATGAGGAGCGAGCGGAGACCCGGACACGGAAGGCGGGGGGAGACAGAGAGTGACAGAAAGAGAGATAGAGAGGGGGGCCCGCTCTGAGTTGAATGATAGGTGTCCCGGGTGCTTGCTAAGCCGGGCAAAATGACACGACTTTTAGGTTGCCCGGCGGGACTTTAGGTGGCCATTGGCACCCGAGCAACGGTTAATTTCGAGCCCTGTGTTTCCTGCCTCCAGCATGTCCATCCCCTTAACAATCTTATATGTTTCAATAAGATCCCCTCTCGTCCTTCTAAACTCCAGAGTATACAAGCCCAGCTGCTCCATTCTTTCAGCATATGACAGTCCCGCCATCCCGGGAATTAACCTTGCAAACCTACGCTGCACTCCCACAATAGCAAGAATGTCCTTCCTCAAATTAGGGGACCAAAACAGCACACAATACTCCAGGTGTGGTCTCACTAGGGCTCTGTACAACTGCAGAAGGACCTCGATTCCTCTTGTTATAAAGGCCAACATGCCATTCGCTTTCTTCACTGCCTGCTGTACCTGCATGCTTACTTTCATTGACTGAACAAGGACCCCCAGATCCCGTTGTACTTCCCTTTTCCCAACTTGACGCCATTTAGATAGTAATCTGGAAGGGAAGTGTCCCAAGGAACACGTTTCCTGCATCTAGCGTGTCCAATCCCTTAATAATTTTGTATGTTTAGTTTTGAGATACAGCATAGAAACAGGTCCTTCGGCCTACCAGGTCCATGTCGACCATCGATCACCTGTTCACACTAGTTCTGTTATCGCACTTTCTCATCCACTCCCTACACACAAGGGGAAGTTTACAGAGTCCAGTTGACCGACAATGCTTAACCGCCTCCTGCAGGAACAAGCAGGCTGGTACAAAAACAACATATAAAAGACATTGTACAGGTAAATGGATAGGAGATGTTTAGTTTAGTTCATTATTATTGCTACGTGTAACGAGGTACAGTGAAAAACGTTTTTGTTGTGTGCTAGCCAGTCAGCGGAAAGTCTATACATGATACAATCACACCGTCTGCAGTGCGATAAAGGAATTAACGTTTAATGCAAGATAAAGTCCTGTAAAGTCCGATTAAAGATAGTTCAAAAGTCTCCAATGGGGAGATGGGAGGTCAGGACCGCTCTAATTGGTGAGAGGATGGTTCAGTTGCTTGATAACAGCCGGGAAGAAACTGTCCCTGAATCTGGAGGTGTGCATGCGTTTTCACACAGAGAGTGGTGAATCTGTGGAATTCTCTGCCACAGAAGGTAGTTGAGGCCAGTACATTGGCTATATTTAAGAGGGAGTTAGATGTGGCCCTTGTGGCTAAAGGGATCAGGGGGTACGGAGAGAAGGCAGGTACAGGATACTGAGTTGGATGATCAGCCATGATCACAGCTCGAAGGGCCGAATTGCCTACTCCTGCACCTATTTTCTATGTTTCTATGTACATCTTGCCTGATGGAAGAGGGGAGAAGAGGCATGTGGCCCAAACACGGAGAGGTGGGACTGGCTTGCATGGGGCATCTTGGTATTGTGCTGAAGGGCCTGTTTCCGTGCTGTAGAGAGATTAGAGATTAGAGATTCCTTTATTTGTCATTCAGACCTTTCGTTGCCTGCAGTCATACATATAATAATAAATAACAAAACACACAATAAACACAAATTAACATCCACCACAGTATGACTCAGAGCTGCTGAGTTACACCAGCACTCTGTGTTTCAACTGCGTGTGAGCAGCAAAATTGTGGTCGGTTTCCCTGCGATGTGATGGCCAATGCTGACGGCATTATCATCACTGCAACCACACCATGTGAGCCAGAGCAACATAGTGTACACTCAGATAGTTCCTGTCTCCAACTGTGGGGATTGTAGCAGTGGGCACCTCTAATGATAATAATTAACATGCCAACGTTCAAACTGAGCTCCACTCAACAAATGTTTTTTACTTCTCACTTATCCTGCTTGAAATTGGGCCAAGAAACTTTCTGATGTTTATGTAAAAATTATCTAAAACTAGGAAGCTCAGATTTAGACTTGAGGGATGCCCTGGTTTGACATCCCATGCTGACAACACCATGAACCATTCCTCAGCCCACGCCCACGCCCAGCTGATGAAGACCCTGCTGTAATATTTGACAAGCATCTTCACCACCCACCTCCTGGTCATCTGCCCACTTACTAATCGTGCCTAGTACATTCTTATCCAAAGATTTCTGGCTGCATCAGCCGTTGTTTTGCACTCAATGCGGGGGCCGGAGTCAGGTACAAATGAATGAGAAGTTCCCAAAGATTCCACTGCCGTTTGGAATTGTTGACTGGTCCCAAGCACGAGTGAGAGCCTCCCACACACACGACACCACACCAACCTGCTTCACTGGCAATTAGTCTCGGGCCCACTCACCTCCTCAAGTGTGCGTCTCTTTCTTGTCTTGTCATTTATTGCTGCGTCTGAATGTGAGTGGGAGGAAGGGAGAGAGAGAGGGAGAGAGAGAGAGAGGCGAGTTAATTGCCAATGTCTCATTCTATCCAACACCTACCCATGCTTGCACACTGCGCAGCCGGGCTGTCTTCCCTCCTGTCGCCAGCTCCATCACAACATGGCCGACTGGACAAAGGACAAAGGACATTTATTTAATAATAGAAATTAGACAATAGGTGCAGGAGTAGGCCATTCGGCCCTTCGAGCCAGCACCACCATTCAATGTGATCATGGCTGATCACCCCCAATCAGTACCCCGTTCCTGCCTTCTCCCCATATCCCCTGACTCCGCTATTTTTAAGAGCCCTATCTAGCTCTCTCTTGAAAGCATCCAGAGAACCTGCCTCCACCGCCCTCTGAGGCAGAGAATTCCACAGACTCACCACTCTCTGTGAGAAAAAGTGTTTCCTCATCTCCGTTCTAAATGGCTTACTCCTTATTCTTAAACTGTGGCCCCAGGTTCTGGACATCGGGAACATGTTTCCTGCCTCTAGCGTGTCCAATCCTTCAAGAATTTTATCTGTTTCTATAAGATCCCCTCTCATCCTAAATTCCAGTGAATATAAGCCCAGTCGACCCATTCTTTCATCATATGTCAGTCCCGCCATCCCGGGAATTAACCTGGTGAACCTACGCTGCACTCCCTCAATAGCAAGAATGTCCTTGCTCAAATTAGGAGACCAAACCTGCACACAATACTTCAGGTGCGGTCTCACCAGGGCCCTGTACAACTGCAGGTAGGACCTCCTTGCTCTTAAACTCAAATCCTCTCGCAATGAAGGCCAACATGCCATTAGCTTTCTTCACTGCCTGCTGTACCTGCATGCTTACTTTCAGTGACTGATGTACAAGCACACCCAGGTCTCGTTGCACCTCCCCTTTTTCTAATCTGACACCATTCAGATAATAATCTGCATTCCTGTTCTTGCCACCAAAGTGGATAACCTCACATTTATCCAAATTATACTGCATCTGCCATGCATCTACCCACTCACACAACCTATTCAAGTCACCTTGCAGCCTCATAGCATCCTCATCATAGCTCACACTGCCATCAACTTTGTGTCATCCGCAAACTTGGAGATGTTACAATTAATTCCCTCGTCTAAATCGTTAATCTATATTGTAAATAACTGGGGTCCCAGCACCGAGCCTTGCGGCACCCCACTAGTCACTGCCTGCCATTCTGAAAAGGACCCATTAATTCCTACTCTTTGCTTCCTGTCTGCCAACCAGTTCCCTATCCATCTCAATACCTTACCCCCAATACCATGTGCTCTAATTTTTGCACACTACTCTCTTGTGTGGGACCTTGTCAAAGGCTTTTTGAAAGTCCAGATACCCCACATCCACTGGCTCTCCCTTATCCATTCTATTTGTTACATCCACAAAGAAATCCAGATGAGTCAAGCATGATCCCCTTCATAAATCCATGCTGACTTTGACCCATCCTGTAGACACAAAATGCTGGAGTAACTCAGCGGGTCAGGCAGCATCTCTGGAGAGAAGGAATGGGTGACGTTTCGCGTCGAGACCCTTCTTCAGATTGTACGGTCACATTATGACCGATCCAGTCACTGCTTTCCAAATGCGCTGCTATAACATCTTTAATAATCGACTCCAGCATCTTCCCCACTACCGATGTAAGGCTAACTGGTCTATAATTCCCTGCTTTCTCTCTCCCTCCTTTCTTAAAAAGTGGAGTTACATGGGCTACCCTCCAATCCATAGGAACTGATCCAGAATCTATAGAACATTGGAAAATGATCAGTTGATTACCAATGCATCCACGATTTCTAGAGCCACCTCCTTGAGTACTCTGGGATACAGACCATCAGGCCCTGGGGATTTATCTGCCTTTAGTCCCAACAGTTTACCTAACACCATTTCCTGACTAATGTGGATTCCCTTCAGTTCCTCCCTCCCACTAGATCCTCGGTCCCCTAGTATTTCTGGGAGATTGTTTGTGTCTTCCTTAGTGAAGACAGAACCAAAATACTTGTTTAACTGTTCTGCCATTTCCTTGTTTGCCATAATAAATTCACCTGTCTCTGACTGCAAGGGACCTACATTTGTCTTCACCAATCTTTTCCTTTTTACATATCTAAAGAAGCTTTTAGAGTCAGTTTTATATTCCCCGCAAGCTTTCTTTCATGCTCTTCCCCCCCCTGTTAATTAACCCCTTTGTCCTCCTCTGTTGAGATCTAAATTTCTCCCAATCCTCCGGTTTGCTGCTTCCAATATATGCCTCTTCCTTGGATTTAACACTATCCGTGATTTCCCTCGTTAGCCACGGTTGAGCCGCCTTCCCCGTTTTATTTTTTCGCCAGACAGGGACTGAAAGAAGGATCCTTGTGACTGGAGAAGAGTTTCCGACCCGATACGTTATGGATCGTTGTTCCCTAGAGATGCTGCCTAACCCGCTGAGTTACTCCAGCATGTTGCGTCTTATTTTGAATATTTAAACCTTTGACACTGAGTCAGTGAGACTGTTCCCAGTAGTTGATGGGTGTAAGTTCAAGTTCAATGTGGAAGTTAGAATGGGAGGAATTTCTTTGCAGGTGTTGCAAGGGTTAAAGACACTCTTTCAGGGCTACTGATGAAAGCAGCAGGTTGCTCAATAATCAAGAGCAGATTGGACCAGTGAATGTAAGCCTCTACTTCCTGAGAAGATTACGGAGAGTTGATATGTTAAGGAGGACTCTCTCGAACTTCTACAGGTGCACAGTAGAGAGCGTGCTGCATCGTGGCTTGGTTCGGCAACTTGAACGTCCAGGAGCGGAAAAGACTGCAAAAAGTTGTGACCACTGCCCAGTCCATCATCGGCTCTGACCTCCCCACCATCGAAGGGATCTATCGCAGTCGCTGCCTCAAACAGGCTGCCAGCATCACCAAAGACCCACACCATCCTGGCCACACACTCATCTCTCTGCTGTCATCAGGTAAAAGGTACAGGAGCCTGAAATCTGCAACATCCAGGTTCAGGAACAGCTGCTTCCCCACAGCCATCAGACTATTAAACACAACATCAAACAACCCTGAACTATAACAGCCTATTGTTCTTTATCTGTTTATTTATGTGTATATATATGGTCTATGCTATATAGACACACTGATCTGTTCTGTATTTATGCCAACAATACTCTGTTGTGCTGCAGCAAAGCAAGAATGTCATTGTCCTCTCTGGGACACATGACAATAAACTCTCTTGACTTGACGTGACTAAGGATAGGGATGAGAAACATGCACTGAACATTAGGGTGGCACGGGTAGAGCCGCTGCCTTACAGTGCCAGAGACCCAGGTTCGATCCTGGCCTCAGGTACTGTCTGTGTGTGGAGTTTGCTCTTTCTCCCAGTGGCTGCGTGGGTTTCCTCCGGGAGCTCTGGATTCCAGCCACATCCTAAAGACGTGTTGGATTGTAAGTTAATTGGCCGCTGTAGGGAGTGGATGAGAAACTGGGATAGTGTGGAACATGTGTGAACGAGTTGATCGAATGAGTGTCTGAAGAAGGGTTTCGGCCCGAAACGTTGCCTATTTCCTTCGCTCCATAGATGCTGCTGCACCCGCTGAGTTTCTCCAGCACTTTTGTCTACCATCATTACAACTTCCTCTCAAGAATTGTGAAGGTTAATTTAATTTAGTCTCATTTAGTTTAGCTGAATGTATTATTGTTATGTGTACTGAGGTACAGTGAAAGGCTTGTGTAGGAAAGTACTACAGGTGCTGGTTTACACCGAAGATAGACACAAAATGCTGCAGTAACTCAGCGGGACAGGCAGCATCTCTGGATAGAAGGAATGGGTGACGTTTCAGATCAAGACCGTCTGAAGAAGGGTCTCGACCCGAAACATCACCCATTCCTTCTCTCCGCAGATGCTGCCTGTCCCGCTGAGTTACATAGAAACATAGAAACATAGAAAATAGGTGCAGGAGGAGGCCGTTCGGCCCTTCGAGCCAGCACCGCCATTCATTGTGATCATGGCTGATCGTCCCCTATCAATAACCCGTGCCTGCCTTCTCCCCATATCCCTTGACTCCACTAGCCCCTAGAGCTCAATCTAACTCTCTCTTAAATCCATCCAGTGACTTGGCCTCCACTGCCCTCTGTGGCAGGGAATTCCACAAATTCACAACTCTCTGGGTGAAAAAGGGTTTTCTCACCTCAGTCTTAAATGGCCTCCCCTTTATTCTAAGCCTTATTCTAGTTACACCAGCATTTTGAGTCTATCTTCGTTTTAAACCGCCATTTGCAGTTCCTTCCCGCGTAGTTAGTTAGTTAGTCTAGTTAGTCAACAAAAAAGACTGGACGTGTTTACAATCAAACAGAGAGGGTCACTGATCAAAGCTGAAGTGAGTTGATCAACCAGGAGCCGGTTGGACCAGTGAATGCAGGGAAAGAGAGGACGAAGTGACTGGAGTGCAGTCTCGTTGGGCTATCTGATTTCAACGCTGAAACCCCTCTGCCTTTTTGTCGCCAGCATCTCTCCAGAATGATTGTCAAAAAAGCACCTGATTGCCTGCAGGGCTTGTGGACAGTGGGGGCTTTGTATGTGTTGTGTGAAACTGTAGTGAACTGGGAAGTCTTGTCGATGCTTCTAGTGGTGGGTGGAGGAGTGGGTACGGTTCACAGTGGGAGTGGATGACAATAGACACTAGGTGCAGGAGTAGGCCATTCGGCCCTTCGAGCCAGCACTTCCATTCACTGTGATCATGGCTGATCATCCCCAATCAGTACCCCGTTCCTGCCTTCTCCCCATATCCCCTGACTCCGCTATCTTTAAGAGCCGTATCTAGCTCTCTCTTGAAAGTATCCAGAGAACCTGCCTCTGAGGCTGAGAATTCCACAGACTCACCACTCTCTGTGAGAAAAAGTGTTTCCTCGTCTCCGTTCTAAATGGATGCCTAAATGCTTAGACAGGGCTCTCGCTTAACTTTTTTTCCCTGTTGCCAGCCGGGCAACCTTGGCAGCTTTTTAGGTTGCCAAATGACAGTTTAGGTGGTCATTTAAGATGGCTTGCATGACACGTGCGATAATGTGCTCGGACGAAGTGCGTAGTTACCAGTCAGAATTATACTCAATGAAGCATTCACATATTATTTCTGCTTCAAATAAAGTCACAAACTAAACATATTCATCAATCAAGACATGATATATACCACAATGACATGCAGCAAAATTATAATACAGTATCTCAACTCTTTTTACACATTGCAATGAATGCAATTTCTATTAGTTCTTTCCACTTCCAAACAAAAATGTGGTTGGATTATTCAGCGTATGATCAACCTGTGTCAATAAATCCTGGGCCATGGTAACATATATGCGTACGTATAGTTGTGAATGTTGCTCATCAAATAACTACAGTACTGATACTCCATATTAAGAGCATTGATTTGCCGTTAAAATGAATTCTGTAATAACGTGTCAACATCAGCAGTGACAATCGAACACTGCGGTTTTAATGTTTCACGTGTTCACAATTTAATTAATCCATCTTTATGGATTAAAACAAATAATAACATTGGGAATTAAAACACATTTGATTGCATTCCGTTATCAAACATAGTCAATGTTCGCTCTGAAGACATTTCCAGCACAATAAGGTCAGGGAGGGGGGTGTGTGTGAATCAGTGCGGGGTGGATAGATGGCGGGGGTGGGGGGGGGGGGCTTAGAAGGCAGTCGGTGCAGAATGGATGGATTGAGGCAGGTGAATTAGTACGTGTTGGTTGGAGTAGGTAAAATTGTGAGGGGAGAGCACCGGGGATGTCAGTGGTGTTGAATGGGGGGGGTTCAGTACGGGATGGATGGGGGTGGACAAAAGTGCTGGAGAAACTCAGCGGTTGAGGCAGCATCTATGGAGCGAAGGAAATAGGCAACATTTCGGGTCGAGACCCTTTTTCAGACTGTTTCCCCCATTTTTCTTGAATGGGGGAATCAGTACAGGATGGATGGGGGGGGGGAGATCAGCGCAGGATGAATGGGGGGGGTCAGTACAGTGTGGATCAGAGGGTCTGTGCAGGATGAATGGGGGATCACTACAGGATGAAAGAGGGGAAGGGGAGAAGGTGCAGGATAAATGGAGGGTGGGTCAGTACGGGATGAATGCGTGGATTAGTACAGGATGGATGGGGGATCAGTACAGGATGGATGGAGGAGAGTGCAGGATGGATGGGAAAGGGGTAAGTACAGGGTGAATTGGGGAACCAGTGTAGGATGGATGGGGGGGTGGCAGGAGAATCAATGCGAGGTGGATAGGGTGATCAGCGCAGGATGAATAGATGGGGGGTAGATGGGGAGGGGAGCACAGGATATCAGTGAGGACTGAATAGAGGCGGGAATGGGGATCAGTGCGGGATGGAGTGGAGGGGTCCCAGGATAAGGGGGTGGAGGGGGCGTACAAGAGAGAGAGAGAGAGAGAGAGAGAGAGAGAGAGATGGAGAGGGGGGGCGAGGTGGGGAGGAAGGAAAGTGTTAAAGAAGGAAGTGCAGATGCTGGAAAATCGAAGGTACACAAAAATGCTGGAGAAACTCAGCGGGTGCAGCAGCATCTATGGAGCGAAGGGAATAGGCAACGTTTCGGGCCGAAACCCTTCTCCAGTCTGAAAAAGGGTTTCGGCCTGAAACGTTGCCTATTTCCTTCGCTGCCTCACCCGCTGAGTTTCTCCAACATTTTTGTGTACCTGGGGAGGAAGGATGGTCAGCGCTCCTCGGACAACACGCCCCGCTGCCTTGGCCGTTGGGAACTCCTCGCCACCACCTCCTCCCTCCGCCAGCCAACGGCAAGGTGCGGGGCCGGGTGGTGCAGCTCAGAGATCCTATAGCTATAAGATCTTTGGTGCAGCTGCTTCAGACGAGTCGGAGCGAATGACGGGCCCCGCACAGCGGCTGCGATAGCGCCTCCATCTCCTCCTCCTCCCGCACCCCGCCCGCCCTGATAAGGGCCTCTGCTTGTAAATCCGGTAACGGCGCAAAACAAACCCTCCCTCCCGCACGCCGAGGCCACTCCCTCCCTCCTCCGGGAGGGTTTGTTTTGAAAGCGGTTATCGCCGTTAGCGGGTTTGCAAGCAGAGGCCCTTATCAGGGCGGGCGGAGGAGGAGATGGAGCCGCTGTTTGCGGCCGCTGCTGCCGCTGTGCGGGGCCCGTCATTCGCTCCGACCCTTCCTCACCCCGCACCTAGTATCTTTGCCCCGCACAGCCGCCTCCGACACGAAACGTCACGTTCCTTTTCTCCAGAGATGCTGCCTGACCCGCGGAGTTACTCCAGTTTTTTGTGTCTATCTTCGGTACAAACCAGTATCTGGTTGCCAAGCCGGGCAAAATGACTCGGTGTTTAGGTTGCCCGGCGGCGCTTTGAGTGGTCAGTGGCACCCGGGCATCCGCTAATTTCGAGCCCTGCTAGATGTTCTAAATGACACACTTGGGTACAGCGTGGAAAAGTTGAAGTTGATGAATTGGTTATCCGTTTCAGCGAAGGGTGAACTTCTATTCCTTCTCAGAATGAAAGCATTGCGGATAAAGCTGTTTTTATTTCCACCGCACTGTCTCAAGATGATGAGCCCTATCCCTGCAATGCCTGCAGTCTGTAGGGACATAGAAACATAGAAACATAGAAAATAGGTGCAGGAGTAGGCCATTCGGCCCTTCGAGCCTGCACCGCCATTCAATATGATCATGGCTGATCATCCAACTCAGTATCCTGTACCTGCCTTCTCTCCATACCCCCTGATCCCTTTAGCCACAAGGGCCACATCTAACTCCCTCTTAAATATAGCCAATGAACTGGCCTCAACTACATTCTGTGGCAGAGAATTCCAGAGATTCACCACTCTCTGTGTAAAAAATGTTTTTCTCATCTCAGTCCTAAAAGATTTCCCCCTTAACCTTAAACTGTGACCCCTTGTTCTGGACTCCCCCAACATCGGGAGCAATCTTCCTGCATCTAGCCTGTCCAATCCCTTAAGAATTTTGTAAGTTTCTATAAGATCCCCCCTCAGTCTTCTAATTTCCAGCGAGTACAAGCCAAGTCTATCCAGTCTTTCCTCATATGAAAGTCCTGCCATCCCATGAATCAGTCTGGTGAACCTTCTCTGTACTCCCTCTATGGCAAGAATGTCCTTCCTCAGATTAGGAGACCAAAACTGTACACAATACTCCAGGTGTGGTCTCACCAAGACCCTGTACAACTGCAGTAGAACCTCCCTGCTCCTATACTCAAATCCTTTTGCTATGAATGCTAACATACCATTCGCTTTCTTCACTGCCTGCTGCACCTGCATGCCCACTTTCAATGACTGGTGTACCATGACACCCAGGTCTCGTTGCATCTCCCCTTTTCCTGATCGGCCACCTTTTCCTAATCGACATGTGAGGAAAGGGCAACAGCTTTCCTCCCTACACGAGACCGGGTGAATCAGTTGACACCTGCGACGCACCGGGTTCGATCCTGACCTCCGGCACTGTCTGTGTGGAGTTTGCGCGTTCTCCCTGTGACATTGTAACCTTCCATAAGACGCTCTGGTTTCCTGCCACATCCCAACGACACACAACTAACAGACAGACACAAAAAGCTGGAGTAACTCAGCGGGACGGGCAGCATCTCTGGAGAGAAGGAATGGCTGACAGAGAAGATAGTTTCTTCAGTCTCCAGCTTTTTGTGTCTATCTGCGGTTTAAACCAGCGTCTGCTGTTCCTTCCTACACGATACGCAACTGACATGTTGCCACTAGTGTGGGTGGGTGGGTGTATTAGAGGGGAATTGATGGGAATGATTGAGAAGATAGTTTGTTGAGATTAGTAACAGTACAGTTCTGTGACAACCTGTTATACATTGGGGACAATCATATTACATACAGGAGTGTAATATAGTAGACCACACCATCTTACTGCAGACTCAGATACTGATATACACTCAAAATGAGCTAAGCGACCACCTTTTGTATGAAAAGAAATATGAAAGTACAAAATATGGCATACAAATGGAGCATAGATAGGGTAGACAGTCAGAACCTTTTAGTGTTCAAGAAGGAACTGCAGATGCTGGAGTATCGAAGGTAGACAAAATTGCTGCAGAATCTCAGAGGGTGCGGCAGCATCTATGGAGCATAGGAAATAGGCAACGTTTCGGGCCGAAACCCTTCTTCAGACTGATGGAGTCTGAAGAAGGGTTTCCTCACTGATGAAGGGTTTCGGCCCGAAACCTTGCCTATTTCCTTCGCTCCATAGATGCTGCCGCACCCGCTGAGTTTCTCCAGCATTTTTGTCTACCTTCAGAACCTTTTAGTACCAGGCGGTAATGTCAAAGACTGGAGGGCAAGGCTTTGTGAGAGGGGCAAAGTGTTAAAGGAGATGTGTGCAGCAAGATCTTTACACCGAGGGTGGTGGGTGCCTGGAACACGTTGCTGGGGGTGGGGGTGGGGGGGGAGGCAGATACAACAGGGGTGTTTAAGAGGCTTTTATACACAGCTCTACCACTAATTTCCCAGCAACTGATGGTCCGGCAACTCCTTTAATCTGGAACAAAAACTACGAGTGTTGTGTGTGGCGTTTGCGCTTTCAGGACATGCGCCTCCGTGGTGAAAGGGTTAATCGTTGACTTTTTTGTTAATTGTTTTTTATTTAAGTTTCTAGCAGTCCATGGTGCTTTAGTGGGACGGGTGGGGGGGGGGGCGTATAATAGTGTGTCAGGGTGTGCTGTTGAATTATTATTGCCTTATTGATCTCTGTCAGTCCGGCAACATGGCGAGACAGCAAGAAACTGCACGGTATTGTGCACGCAGCCCAGACCATCACACAAACCAACCTCCCTTCAACTAACTCCATTTATACCTCGCCCTGCCTCGGCAAGACAGCAGCATAATCAAGGACCAGTCCCACCCCGGCCACTCCCTCTTCTCCCCTCTCCCATCGGGCAAGCGGTACAGAGGTGTGAAAACGCACACCTCCAAATTCAGGGAAAGTTTCTTCCCAGCTGTTATCAGGCAACTGAACCATCCTACCACAACTAGAGAGCAGTGCTGAACTACTATCTACCTCACTGGTGACCCTCGGACTATCTTTGATCGAACTTTGCTGGCTTTGCCTTGCACTGAAACGTTATTCTCTTATCATGTATCTGTACACTGAAAATGGCTCGATTGTAATCATGTTTTGTCTTGCTGCTGACTGGTCAGCACACAACAAAAGCTTTACACTGTACCTTGGCACACGTGACAATAAACTAAACTGAACTAAACAAAATGGATGATCCGGCAAGGCTCTGGAACGAAGGATGCCTGAGTACCTTGTGAGTACGTACACGAAAATCATGTATCTGTAGTACATGTATATGCAGAAAGTGAAGAGATATGGATCACAAGCAGGCAGATACTGTCCCTTGCAACCGCAGGAAATGCTACACTTGTCGCTTTACCTCCCCCCTCGACTCCATTCAAGGACCCAAGCAGTCTTTCCAGGTGCGGCAGAGGTTCACCTGCACCTCATCCAACCTCATCTATTGCATCCGCTGCTCTAGATGTGAACTTCTCTACATCGGTGAGACCAAGCGCAGGCTCGGCAATCGCTTCGCCCAACACCTCCGCTCAGTTCGCACTAACCAACCTGATCTCCCGGTGGCTCAGCACTTCATCTCCCCCTCCCATTCCCAACTGACCTTTCTGTCCTGGACATCCTCCATTGCCTAAGTGAGGCCCAGCGCAAATTGGAGGAACAGCACCTCATATTTCGCTTGGGCAGTTTACACCCCAGCGGTGTGAACATTGACCTCCAATTTCAGGTAGTCCTTGCTTTCTCCCTCCTTCCCCTCCCCCTTCCCAGCTCTCCCACAAGCCTACTGTCTCCGCCTCTTCCTTTCTTCCCCCCGACATCAGTCTGAAGAAGGGTCTCAATCCGAAACGTCGCCTATTCCTTATCTCCATAGATGCTACCTCACCCGCTGAGTTCCTCCAGCATTTTTGTGTACCTTCGATTTTTCCAGCATCTGCAGTTACGGACATAGAAACATAGAAAATAGATGAAGGAGGCCATTCGGCCCTTCGAGCCAGCACCGCCATTCATTGTGATCATGGCTGATCGTCCCCAATCAATAACCCGTGCCTGCCTTCTCCCCATATCCCTTGATTCCACTAGCCCCTAGAGCTCTATGTAACACTCTCTTAAATCCATCCAGTGATTTGGCCTCCACTGCCCTCTGTGGCAGGGAATTCCACAAATTCACAACTCTCTGGGTGAAAACGTTTTTTCTCACCTCAGTCTTAAATGGCCTCCCCTTTATTCTAAGACTGTGGCCCCTGGTTCTGGACTCGCCCAACATTGGGAACATTTTTCCTGCATCTAGCTTGTCCAGTCCTTTTATAAGTTTATATGTTTCTATAAGATCTCCCCTCATCCTTCTAAACTCCAGTGAATACAAGCTAGTTCTTTCTTAAACAGCAGGCAGATAAGATCAGTTTATCGTGGCATCATGTGCTGCATGGACATTGTGGGCCGAAGGGCCTGTTCCTGTGCTGTACCGCTCTGTGTTCTAAATGTCCCAGCTTTGTATTGTCTGTTCTCCATCTAGCCTTGGTATTCACGGTCAGTCTAGTTCATTGAGAGCTACAGGCAGAGGGAAGCAATTGTCTTGTCCCATTATTCGTTTTTCCTTTTCATAAGCTGCTTCCACCCAGCGAGCGTATCAGAATTCCTTGAAAAATGCCCTTCAATTACTTTGATCCTGGGACTTCAATCAATGCTGAGACCTCTTTCAAGAATTGAAGCATTATGGAAGATTATGATAGTGATTGCCTTGCGTTTTTCCTGTCCGTTTGTGTAAGTCGTCGTAACACTTTTTCACACAGAGAGTGGTGAATCTGTGGAATTCTCTTGCCTCAGAGGGCGGTGGAGGCCGGTTCTCTGGATGCTTTTAAGAGAGAGCTAGATAGGGCTCTTAAAGGTAGCGGAGTCAGGGGATATGGGAGAAGGCAGGAACGGGTACTGATTGGGGATGATCAGCCATGATCACATTGAATGGTGGTGCTGACTCGAAGGGCCGAATAGCCTACTCCTGCACCTATTGTCTGTCTATATTGTTTATTGTCTAACTGGCTGCCTGACGTGATCAGAGGTGGGGACTGCTGACAGTGCGGGCGAGTCGAGTTCATGCATGTATTTATAATGACACAGGGCACCAGCTTATTTACTTCATCTGCACTGATGTCAAAGCAACATTCTCAAGTATGGTTGCACCTTATATCACTTGGTAAAACCACATGCCCTAAATCACATATTGCCATTTAACTCCCTAGCTGTGGCCCAGTGAGAGCACGGAACATAGAACAGTACAGTACAGGAACAGGCCATTCGGCCCGTAGTTGATCACCCGTCCACACTAGTTCTATGTTATCCCACTTCCTCGTCCACTCCCTACACAGGGCCAATTAACCTGCAAACACCGCAGGTCTGGTGCGAGGAAACCAGAGCACTCGGAGGAAACCCCACGTGGACGTTGGGAGAACGCGCAAACTCCACACAAACAGCATCCCAAATTCTTTATCTCCAGTGAGGTACTTTTGAAGCCTCTGTAAGGCCAGATGTGGGGCAACCAGTGGTTCAATTGGTCAGAGAAGAATGCACCATTGAAATACATCAGTGCCCAGCCCACTGCAGGGATGTGGGAGTGCTGGACACGTCCACAGCTTGCAGCTGCATCGCCACATTGGGAGACATGGACACAAAATGCTGCAGTCACTCACACACTCAGGCAGCACCTCTCACTTTTTGGCACTGGGGACAAAGTCACTTGAGACCATTGACAAATGTGTTGAGAAGCAGAGAGCACAGGTGACTGTCAATTCCCAGCTCTGTAAAGGTCAGCGGTTGTTCTTAATGGGGCAGATGGAGCGTGTAGGTGTGTTATTGTCACGTGAACAGCCATGTATTGCATGCTATCCAGTCACAATAGACAGTAGGTGCAGGAGTAGGCCATTCGGCCCTTCGAACCAGCACCGCCATTCAATATGATCATGGCTGATCATCCACAATCAGTACCCCGTTCCTGCCTTCTCCCCATATCCCCTGACCGCTATTTTTAAGAGCCCTATCTAGCTCTCTCTTGAAAGCATCCAGAGAACCCGCCTCCACCGCCCTCTGAGGCAGAGAATTCCACAGACTCACCACTCTCTGTGAGAAAAAGTGTTTCCTCGTCTCCGTTCTAAATGGCTTACTCCTTATTCTTAAACTGTGGCCCCTGGTTCTGGTCTCCCCCAACATCGGGAACATGTTTCCTGTCTCTAGCGTGTCCAAGCCCTTAACAATCTTATGTGTTTCAATGAGATGCCCTCTAATCCTTCTAAACTCAGAGTGTACAAGCCCAGCTGCTCCATTCTCTCAGAATATGACAGTCCCGCCATCCGGGAATTAACCTTGTAAACCTACGCTGCACCTCCTCAATAGCAAGAATGTCCTTCCTCAAATTAGGGGACCAAAACTGCACACAATACTCCAGGTGTGGTCTCACTGGGGCTCTGTACAACTGCAGAAGGACCTCTTTGCTCCTATATTCGATTCACATCAGATATATTACCACATGTTGATACACATTGCATTGAACTGAAATGAAAGATACAGTAGAGATACATGAGACTCAAGTCCAACAGGTAGAGCAAAGGGTACAGAGTGCAGAATATAGTTCTCAGCATTGAAGCGCATCAGTTCCACAGACAAAGTCCAATGTCCACAATGGGGTAGAGGTGAATCGGACAGTACCCTAGCTTATGGAAGGACCGTTCAGAAGCCTGATAACAGAGGGGAAGAAGCTGTTCCTGAGTCAGGTGGTGCGCGCTTTCAAGCTTCTGTACCTTCTGCCGGACGGGAGCGGGGGAAGAAGAAGGAATTGGAGGTAAAGTCGATGTTGGCCAATAAGCCTCCGGTGCAGGCACAATGCAGGGAAGAGCTGTGGTCGGCTCTGGATTGTCCATCAGCGTCTGAACAAGCAGCATTGTAGCCCACGTGATGGAGAGCAGTTGGGGTTTTCATGTGGCACTGGAGTGGGTGGTGAGTGAGTGAGTGAGTCACTACTGTTCTGTACACAAAATGTTTAAGAAGGAACTGCAGATGCTGGAAAAATCAAAGGTGGACAAAAATGCTGCAGAAACTCAGCGGGTGAGGCAGCATCTATGGAGCGAAGGAATAGGTAACGTTTCAGGTGCGGCAGAGGTTCACCTGCACCTCCTCCAACCTCATCTATTGCATCCGCTGCTCTAGGTGTCAGCTGCTCTACATCGGTGAGACCAAGCGTAGGCTTGGCCATCGCTTCGCCCAACACCTCTGCTTGGTTCACAATAACCAACCTGATCTCCCTGTGTCTCAGCACTTCAACTCCCCCTCCCATTCCGAATCTGACCTTTCTGTCCTGGGCCTCCTCCATGGCCAGAGTGAGGCCCACCGTAAATTGGAGGAGCAACACCTCATATTTCGCTTGGGCAGTTGACACCCCAGCGGTACGAACATTGACCTCCAATTTCAGGTAGTCCTTGCTTTCTCCCTCCTTCCCCTCCCTTTCCCAGCTCTCCCACAGCCCACTGTCTCTGCTCCTTCCTTTCTTCTTCCCGCCCCCCATCCCCACATCAGTCTGAAGAAGGGTCTTAACCCGAAACGTCACCTATTCCTTCGCTCCATAGACGCTGCCTCACCTGCTGAGTTTCTCCAGCATTTTTGTCTACCTTCTACTGTCCTGTACACAGTGCGTTTACATTCCACCCCCTCTTGTCCGTCCCTTTCCCCACCCCCTGCCTTCCTCTCCCCCCGTTCAGCTGTCACTGGTGACATTTTAATGTGTGTTGTGTTAGTTACCTGTTTTATTCCTTCCCAGTTAAAAGAAACAAGCTGTTAAATGTAATCACTATGTTTATGAGACATCTAAACAGATACTTAAAGAGGCATTGATTCATAGAGCCATGCAGCCTTTGTCATTACTCATCCATGCCAACCAACGTGTTAGTCCTGTATCCAGCCCTCCCCCTCGAAACCTTTCCTATCCATGTACCCGTCCAAGTGTCTTTTTTTTAAATAATATTTTTATTAGAAGCATATACATATAATAGCAAAAACACGGTTTGTTTACCAATTACATATATACCAATTACCAGTTGTTTACCAATTACATATATACCTTCTATTTTTTATTAAAAATGTCTGAAATCGAGCTGTAGAGAGAAAAGAAATAAGAGAGAGGGAAAAAAGGGAAACTATAATCTAATAGAGTGGGGAGGGAAAAAACAAAGGAGATTACCAATAACACAATTTTGGAGATAGGTCTGTAGATTATAAAGTGTAAATAATCATCCAGTCCTGGATTCAAGTTTCAGTCCAGCTTCCGTGTTGAACCAATCAACCTCTTTAGAAAATCATCAAATGGAGACCATATTCTAGCAAATAATTCTGATTTGTCAATTAAGACGAGTCTAATTCTTTCCAAGTGTAAGGTCTCAGACATTTCCGTAATCCACATTTTAATTGTGGGGGTTGTTGGATATTTCCAAAATTTTAGTATCAATTTTTTCCCACTTATTATACTATAATCAAGAAAATTTCAAGTCAAGTCAAGTGAGTTTATTGTCATGTGTCCCTGATAGGACAATGAAATTCTTGCTTTGCTTCAGCACAACAGAACATAGTAGGCATTGACTACAAGGCATTCTATAAATATATACACAATGGTCAATATACTGATAAAGTGCAAATACCAGTATTGGCTAATAAAGTTCAGTGTTATGTCCGAGCCAGGTTTAATAGCCTGATGGCTGTGGGGAAGTAGCTATTCCTGAACCTGGTCGTTGCAGTCTTCAGGCTCCTGTACCTGCTACCTGAAGGTAGTAGGGAGATGAGTGTGTGGCCAGGATGGTGTGGGTCCTTGATGATACTGCCAGCCTTTTGAGGCAGCGACTGCGATAGATCCCCTCGATGGAAGAGAGGTCAGAGACGATGATGGACTGGGCAGTGTTTACTACTTTTTGTGGTCTTTTCCTCTCCAGGGCGCTCAAGTTGCCGAACCAAGCCACGGTGCAACCGGTCAGCATGCTCTCTACTGTGCACCTGTAGAAGTTAGAGAGAGTCCTTCTTGACAAACCGACTCTCCGTAATCTTCTCAGGAAGTAGAGGCGCTGATGTGCTTTCTTAATAATGGCATCAGTGTTCTCAGACCAGGAAAGATCTTCAGAGATGTGCACGCCCAGGAATCTGAAGCTCTTGACCCTTTCAACCATCGACCCGTTGATATAAACGGGACTGTGGGTCCCCATCCTACTCCTTCCAAAGACCACAATCAGTTCCTTGGTTTTGCTGGTGTTGAGGGCCAGGTTATTGTGCTGGCACCATATGGACAGTTGCTCGATCTCTCTTCTATACTCTGACTCATCCCCATCAGTGATACGTCCCACAACAGTGGTGTCGTCAGCGAACTTGATGATGGAGTTCGCACTATGTCCGGCTACACGGTCATGAGTATAGAGTGAGTACAGCAGGGGGCTGAGCACGCAGCCTTGAGGTGCTCCCATGCTGATTGTTATCGAGTCTGACACATTTCCACCAATACGAACAGACTGTGGTCTGAGGGTGAGGAAGTCGAGGATCCAATTGCAGAGGGATGCGCAGAGACCCAGTTCTGCGAGTAGAACTTGGTAACCAGCTTGGAGGGGATGATTGTATTAAATGCCGAGCTGTAATCGATGAATAACAGCCTGACATATGAGTTTTTGTTGTCCAAGTGGTCCAGAGCGGAGTGGAGGGCCAGCGAGATCGCATCCACCGTTGATCTGTTGTGGCAGTAAGTGAACTGCAGTGGGTCCAGGTTTTTGTCGAGGTAGGAGTTGATCTGCGTCATGATCAACCTCTCAAAGCACTTCATCACCACAGGCGTTAGTGCCAAAGGTCGATAGTCATTGAGGCACGTCACCTTACTCTTCTTGGGCACTGGTATAATTGATGCCCTTTTGAAGCCAGATGGGAACCTCAGACCTCAGAAGTGAGAGGTTGAAAATGTCCATAAAAACTCCAGCCAGTTGGTCCGCACAGGTTTTTAGAACACGACCAGGTATACCATCAGGTCCAGGCGCTTTTCGAGGGTTCACCCCTCTGAAGGATTTCCTGACGTCGGCCTCTGTGACTGAGACTGAAATACCATCACAGCGAATGGGAGCTCGGGAAGGCACATCGGTGTTCTCCCTATCAAAGCGTGCGTAAAACGCATTGAGCTCATCAGGGAGTGATGTTTCGCCGACATTCGAGCTACCTCCTGATTTCGACTTGTAAGAGGTGATTGCATTCAGGCCCTGCCACAGCCGCCGAACATCAGTCTCTTCCTCCAGTTTGGAGCAGAAGTCCCTTTTGGCCTTTTTGATGGCCTTACCAAGGTCGTATCTGGACTTCTTGTAGGCCACTGTATCATCAGACATGAATGCCCGGTGTCTGGACTTCAGAAGAGTGCGGATCTCAAAGTTCATCCAAGGTTTCTGATTGGAAACGCTCTGAAGGTTTTGGTGGGGATGCAGTCCTCCACACATGAAGTCTGTAATGACTGTGGCGTATTCGTTCAGGTCCGTTGCCGAGTCCTTGAACATTGCCCAGTCTACAGACTCCAAACAGTCCTGGAGTTGTTCTTCTGCCCCCCCCCCCCCTGCACTGTCCTCAGCTCTGCACTGTCCTCACCTCTGGGGGTGCGCTCTTTAATTGCTGCCTGTAGGCAGGGAGAAGCAGCACCGCTCCTCCAGTGCCAGACGGACGTCTGCCTGGGGTGGGATGTAGACCGCGGTCATGATGATGGAGGTGAATTCCCTCGGAAGGTAGAAGGGACGGCACTTCACCGCCAGATGTTCGAGGTGTGGAGAACAGGAGTTGGACAGGACTGCCATGTCTGAGCACCACGCAGAGTTGACCATGAGGCAGACGCCCCCTCCTCTCCCTTTCCCAGATGCCAGTGTACGGTCCATACGGTGGATGGAGAAACCTTCAGGCTGGACCGCTGAGTCTGGGGAGTTGGGGGTGTGCCATGTCTCTGTGAAACAGAACACAGAGCATTCCCTCAGCTCCCTTTGTAAAGCGGTCTTGCCCTTAAGTCCTCCACTTTATTTTCTAGTGACTGTACATTTGCCAGTAGGATAGTAGGGAGAGGGGGCTGAAGTTCCCCTGCTCTTCAGTCTGACCTGAAGTCCTGCCCGTCGGCCACGTTTCCGGACACAATGGAGGCTTCCCCTTTGTTTCCAGGTACTGTGCTTACTGTACCTGCTGTTTCTGTGAACCTGCGCTGGAACGGGGATTCCTTCACAGACGGCAGCTCCAGCTCCGTAACGAACGGGGGTACCTTCAAAGTCGGCAGCTCCAGCTTCATTGTTTCCTGGGAGATCCGGCCCGT
>JAXLNO010004669.1:556019-653117 GCA_038087875.1 Malacoraja senta
TACATGGTTTGTAGGTTAATTGGCTAGGTATAATTGTAAATTCACCCAGTGTGTAGGATAGTGTTAGTGTGCGGGGATCGCTGGTCAGCATGGACTTGGTGGGCCAAAGGGCCTGTTTCCGCACTAAATCTACAAGCAGAACAAGACTGCATCCCCTGTGCCCCACCTTCTATCCTGCTCCTCCCCTTCTACCTACATCACATCTTCTAGCTTCACAATTCACAACTCTTCAATCCTTTTGTCTCACACCTCCTGTCTTCATCTCTGGCCTTCCTACCTATTGAAATCCCCCTCTCACTTGCATTCCTGTGCAGAAAGGAACTGCAGATGCTGGTTTATGCTGAAGATAGACACAAAGTGCTGGAGTAACTCAGTGGGTCAGGCAGCATTTCAGAAGAAAAAGGATAAGGTGATGTTTCAAGTCCGAAGAAGGGTCCCGGTTCGAAACGTCACCCTGCCTGTTTCTCCAGAGATGCCGGCTGACCCCCTGAGTTACTCAAGCACTCTGTGTCCATCTCTACCTGTTACAAGCCAGGCTTTGTCCTGCCCCTCCTCTCTCCCAGCTTTCTTCCTGTCCCCCTACAATCAGTCTGAAGAAGGGTCCCGACCAGAAATGTCACGTGTCCATGTTCTTCAGAGATGTTTCCAAATTCGTATAGCACTAAATATTATAGGGTTTTCCCTATAAATTTTTTTGTTTAATTTAGACGTAGCAAATAAAATCGAACCGATATCAAAAGGTAAACAATCTTCCTTTTCCATTTTTAACCAGTCTGGCTGATGATCTATTTCTTCCAACCAGAAATTCATATTTTTAATATTAACTGCCCAAAAATAAAACAAAAAGTTGGGTAAAACCAAGCCTCCATTCATTTTTGATTTACACAAATGTCTTTTGTTTATCCTATGATTCTTATAATCCCAGATGAAATCATTAACAATAGAATCCAGTTTTTTTAAAAAGGTTTTTGCCAGATATATCGGAATTGTCTGAAAAAGGTATAATATTTGCGGTAAAAAAATCATTTTTATGGCATTAATTTTGCCTACCATTGAGATAGGAAGTGTTTTCCAGTATTGAATATTCTTATGTAGTTTATTTAGTAATGGTGGAAAATTTGCTTTAAATAATGATGTATATTTCTTAGTTATATAAATACCTAGATATTTAAATTTTTCCTTTACTATTTTAAATGGAAATTGTTGTATTATCTGTTTGTTATGTTCCCTTATTGGCATAATTTCACTTTTATTCCAATTTATTCTGTATCCTGAAAGTGAACCAAATTGGGTTATTAGCTTTAATAAGTTTGGAATACTAATTTCTGGTTTTGTAATGTAAATTAATACATCATCTGCGTATAAAGAAATTTTATTCACTGTATCCTTTGTGTTATATCCGTGTATTTCCGGATGCCCCCTGACTCTTTCTGCAAGTGGCTCAATAGCAAGCGCAAATAATAATGGAGATAACGGGCATCCTTGTCTACAACCTCTAGATAGACTAAATTTAGATGACAACCTTTGGTTTGTAAATATTCTAGCCGTGGGATTTGTATATAACAGTTTTATCCATGTACAGAATTTCTCCCCTAACTGCATATTTTCCATCACCGAAAATAAATAAGACCATTCGACCTGATCAAATGCTTTTTCAGCGTCAAGTGAGATTATTGCTAGATCTTCCTTAATATTTCTCTTGGAATATATAATATTAAATAATCTTCTTAGATTATAATATGAGTACCGTTTCTGAATAAAGCCTGTTTGGTCAGGGTGTATTAATTTATTCATCACTGTACTTAATCTATTCGCTAGTATTTTAGTTAATATTGTTTAATCGATAATGTTTTATTATTAATGTTTAATGTTTTATGTGTCATTCCTAACTGTCACTGTATGTCATGTTGTCACTGGCGAGCGGAGCACCAAGGTAAATTCCTTGTATGTGAATACTTGGCCAATAAACCTATTAATTAATTAATTAATTAATATCTTATTTTGTGTAAGCCAGCATCTGCAGTTCCTTGTTTCTCCTTCTTACATTCAGTACCCCCATTATCTCTCGGCTCAATGCCCCTGTCGATAGATCCTCTGGTGATTCATCCAAGTGTTCATCCTTCCATCTGTTTCCCTGCAACTCTCTGCGTCAAGAGCAGCAAAAACTATGAGAGTTTGATTCTCACACCAGTGACTACCCTTTGGCAAGTACTGGGGGATCATTGAGGTTCTCAGTCACCAGTCACACCTCCCAGCACTGACTTAGAATAACGATAGCTTGCACAGTGACATGGATGGAGAAGATTGATCCAAGTTTATTGCGAGCAGCTTTGGGGCCCCGTATCTGAGGAAGGCTGTGCCGGGATTGGACAGGGTCCACGGAAGGATTACGAGAATGATCCCGGGGGTGAGCGGGTTAACGTATGATGAGCGTTTATAGACAATAGACAATAGACAATAGGTGCAGGAGTAGGTCATTCGGCCCTTCGAGCCAGCACCGCCATTCAATGTGATCATGGCTGATCATCCCCAAACAGTACCCCGTTCCTGCCTTCTCCCCATATCCCCTGACTCTGCTATCTTTAAGAGCCCTATCTAGCTCTCTCTTGAAAGCATCCAGAGAACCTGCCTCCAACGCTCTCTGAGGCAGAGAATTCCACAGACTCACCACTCTCTGTGAGAAAAAGTGTTTCCTCGTCTCCGTTCTAAATGGCTTACCGCTTATTCTTAAAGGGGGTGAGTGGGTTAACATATGATGAGCGTTTGACGTCTCTGGGCCTGTACTCGCTGGAGTTTACAAGGATGAGGGGGGGTTTCATTGATATGTACAGAATAGTGTAAGGCTTGGGTAGAGTGCATGTGGAGAGGATGTTTCCACTGGTGGGAGAGTCTAGGACCAGAGGGCACAGCCTCTGAATAAAGGAATTTCTTTAGTCAGAGGGTGGTGAAGCTGTCGAATTCATTGCCACCGACAGCTGTGGAGGCCAAGTAAGTGTGTATTTCTAAAGGGGAGATTGACAGATTTTTGATAAATATGCGTGTCAGGGGTTATGGGGAGAAGGCAGGAGAATGGGGTTAGGAGGGAAAGATAGATCAGCCATGGCGTAGTAGACTCAATGGGCCGAATGGCCTAATTCTACTTCTAACGCTTATGAAGGTACATCGCGACTTTCAAGAGAGAGCTAGATAGGGCTCTTAAAGATAGCGGAGTCAGGGGATATGGGGAGAAGGCAGGAACGGGGTACTGATTGGGGATGATCAGCCATGATCACATTGAATGGCGGTGCTGGCTCAAAGGGCCGAATGGCCTACTCCTGCACCTATTGTCTGTCGTCTATTGTCTAAACCATGCTGAACTAGGTAGGGATCAACTGTAAAGCCCAGGTTGGCTTGGAACGCCATTACCACGCATGGCTCACATCCTACAGGATGTAGGTGATGGATGAGAAATACTGAGCCCAAACAGGGCTAGAGAAAATAATTGATGTTGGAGAAGGCACGGAACCTGATTAAACAGGCCGCAGCAGCTCATTGAAAGGGACCCCTTTTCACAACTGACTGACTTAGCACAGTGCAGTCATTTCCAGACCCAATTACCAAAGATGGGTCAATCTCTGCATGCCCGACCTGCAGCTCACATCACACAGCCCACTTCAATCCCCCTCCTTTGCCAACAGACCCAGCCGCATCAGCAGCAGCAGCAGCTTAGGCCAAAAAAAAGGTTCAAGCTTTAAATCTAACTCTTTATGACATGGAAACAATGTTTAAGGACCTCCCTACAAGTGTGCAAGGTTTAAGAGACAAGACTGAAATGCTATAGCCATAGAATTACACAGCACTGGTATAAAGGGATTGAGGGAAGGTCCCATGGCTCTTTGTATGTGTGTATGTGTACATACAGTCTGAAGAAGGGTCTCGACCCCAAACTTCACCCATTCCTTCTCTCCAGAGATGCCGCCTGGTCCGCTGAGTTACTCCAGCATTTTGTGTCTATCTTTAGTTTAAACCAGCATCTGCAGTTCCAGACCGAACGGGTCTGCTCTTGGTCTAGTATATATATATATGTGTGTGTGTGTGTGTGTGTATATAAATATATATATACACACACACACACACACACATATATATACACACACACATATATATACATATATATATACACACACACACACACACATATATATATATATACACACACACACACACATATATATGTATGTATATATATATATATATCCCTCGAGGGCGAGGATGATGGTCTACGTTCTGTTGTTTTTAAAGACTCTCAGGTGGTTTACGAGTCCTATCCTGGCTTTGAAAGTTCTTCTGCATTCAGGACAGGTAATTCCAGATGGCAGATCGGGCTTTGGTTGTTGCCGCCTCTCTTTCCGTTTTCTCTTTTCTTCTAATTCTGCGCATCTCTTGGCTTCGAAGGTCGCTTTTCCTTGGATGATGGTTCGCCAGAGTTTCCTGTCCTTGGCATTGGTTTCCCAATTGTCGATATCCATTTCACATTTCTTCATGCTGCCTTTGAAGGCTGCGTTAAAATCTTCTTTTGTCCGCCTCTTTTACGTTTGCCTTCTTTAAGCTGGGAGTAGAAGGTTTGCTTTGGTAGACGCTCGTCTTCCATCCGAACAACATCTCAGTTGGTTCTTGATGACGAAGGCTTCGCTGCTAGATGTTTTCACTTCATTCAGCACGTTGACGTTGGTTCTTCTGTCTTCCCAACTGATATTTAAGCTGCTTCGAAGACATCGTTAATGGAACTTTTCAAGTGTTTTCAGATGGTGTCCAGGTTTCTGATGCATACGGGAGCATTGAATCACCACTTCTTTGTACACTAACATTTTGGTGTCTGTTTGGATGTCACGATTTTGAAAGACTCTCATTGGAAGACGTCCAAAAGCTGTTCCAGCACACTTAAGACGATGTTGGATCTCGTCATCAAGGTCGACATTGGAGGAGAGGTGACTTCCAAGGTGCAGAAAGTGATTCACATTTTCCAGGGTTGTTTCACCGTTGAATTGATGGTTCTTTCCGATTTGTCTCAGTTGGTGACGATTGGTAGATAACCTGAGTCTTCTTGGAGTTGATGGTAAGTCCAAGTTTCGTGTATGTACAGTAGCTATGGAGCGAAGGAATAGGTGACGTTTCGCGTCTCGACCCGAAACGTCACCTATTCCTTCGCTCCATAGAAGCTACCTCACCCGCTGAGTTTCTCCAGCATTTTTGTCTACCTTCGATTTTTCCAGCATCTGCAGTTCCTTCTTAAAAATGTTGTATATATATATATCTCTGTTTCTTGTTCATATGACCATGAACCACCTTCTCTACATCCTCTCTTTACTGGAATTAGTTTATCCTTGACATGTGTACCAAGATGCTGGGGGAAACTGTGATTTGTGTGCAATGCGGGCAAATTATATAGCACATAGAGCACAGGATCACAGAGCTGTGCAGCATGGAAACATGCCTTTATGCCCAGGTACACAAAAATGCTGGAGAAACTCAGCGGGTGCAGCAGCATCTATGGAGCGAAGGAAATAGGCAACGTTTCGGGCTGAAACCCTTCTTCAGACTGATGGGGGGTGGGGAGAAGAAAGGAAAAAGGCGGAGGAGGAGCCTGAGGGCTGAGGTATGGGAGACAGCCCGAGGGCTGAGGAGGGGGAGGAGAGAGCAAGGGCTAACAAAATTGGGAGAATTCAATGTTCATGCCCCCAGGATGCAGACTCCCAGGACAGAGAGGTCGGATACGGAATGGGAGGGGGAGTTGAAGTGCTGAGCCACTGGGAGGTCAGGTTGGTTATTGCGGACTGAGCAGAGGTGTTCGGCGAAACGATCGCCAAGCCTCCGCTTGGTCTCACCGATGTAGATCAGCTGACATCTAGAGCAGCAGATGCAATAGATGAGGTTGGAGGAGATGCAGGTGAACCTCTGTCGCACCTGGAACGACTGCTTGGGTCCTTGAATGGAGTCGAGGGGGGAGGTGAAGGGACAAGTGTTGCATCTCTTGCGGTTGCAAGGGAAAGTGCCCGGGGAGGGGGTGGTACGGGAGGGAAGGGAAGAATTGACAAGGGAGTTACGGAGGGAGCGGTCTTTGCGGAAGGCAGACATGGGGGGAGATGGGAAGATGTGGCGAGTGGTGGGGTCACGTTGGAGGTGGCGAAACTGACGGAGGATTACTTGTTGTATTATGCCTTTATTCCCACCCTGTCCGTATCTCACCATTCTGAGTTTGTGCCAATCACCAGCATTTGGCCCATATGCTTCCAAATCCTTCCCATCTATATATCTGTCCAAATGTCTTTTGAAAGTCATCATTGTAAACCCAAGACTTTGTCGGTGCCCTTTCGGTAGCGACCCTTTGCATACCTCGTGTGTGGTATACAAAACAAAGAATCTCACTGTGGCACGTCACATCGATCATGGGTGCACTGATCCCTTGTCTGAGTACAACTGCCAGTGCAAAGCAGAAAGGAATCAGAGTGCAGACACAAGTGTGACAGCTACACCAAACGTGTAGATACAAGGTGAAGAGTGGGAGCTCACAAAAATCCTCTTTCACTGTTGTCCTACCCTAAATCCTCTTTAACTGCTGCCTTTTCCCAGAATGCTCTCTTTATTGATGCCCTTCCCTAAATCCTCGCATAACTAGTGACCTTCCTTAAATTCCTCTTTTACTGATTTTATTCCATTGTAAGGACAAGTTGCCAAATGTTTTTAAAAGTTAACAAAATGCTAATTTGGTCAGAGGGGATAACTGGGCTGGTGGGTGTGGGTTGGTGCAGTGAAGCAAGCCTGCCACAGTGCTTAGATATTGTTCACCTTTATTGTTTCTGCAATGCTTTATCTGATTTGCGTCAATCACTCCCATTGCCGATCAACTCCACAATGTTCCCTGGAACCATGACCAATGGTCGATAGACAATAGGTGCAGGAGTAGGCCATTCGGCCCTTCGAGCCAGCACCGCCATTCAATGTGATCAAGGCTGATCATCCCCAATCAGTACCCCGTTCCTGCCTTCTCCCCATATCCCCTGACTCCGCTATCTTTAAGAGCCCTATCTAGCTCTCTCTTGAAAGTATCCAGAGAACAGGCCTCCACCGCCCTCTGAGGCAGAGAATTCCACAGACTCACAACTCTCTGTGAGAAAAAGTGTTTCCTCGTCTCCGTTCTAAATGGCTTACCCCTTATTCTTAAACTGTGGCCCTTGGTTCTGGACTCCCCGCCCTTGGTTCTGGACTCCCCCAACATCGGAAACATGTTTCCTGCCTCTTTTGTGTCCAAACCCTTAATAATCTGATTAGGTATGTTACAATACTTACCTTCAATGGCGCTGTAATTCTGCCACTGGCCGTGTGCGCGATTTTGGCGCCTTTAAGGGGGTGCGGGGTTAAAACGCGGGTTTCTCCTACCTTGTCCTGAATTATATTTCGTTGGAGTACAAGCATTTGCTGAAAAATCGTTCCTAGGGGCGTTTTGTGAATTTTTTATTTTTATTAAATCGACAATGTCAGCCCTGGAGTCATTTTAAAATCAGCTCCTGAAGCTGTCAACGCCGATAACGGGGACGGATTTCACGTACGGGACAGGTAAACGAAAGTGGTTTCTTTTAATGTATAAAAGTGCTTCTTAAGAAGCCTTTAATTCACATTTTTTCATGCGAAACGGTGATTTTATTCCCCGAACTAACGGCAGTATTTTTCATGCCGATACGGGGTTAAATTCACCGCAAATGAACGTTCCAAAAGATCGCGTTCCAGAAATCCTCACTCACAAGATGATTTAAATGCCCATTAATTTACAGGTATTAAACATTCAATTCCTTCCATTTGGCCTGTAAATTCATGACAATGAGATTTAAAAATTATGTTATATTGTGAATTATTGTGTGAATGTTATTTGGACACAGGCTATTTAAAAATGTTAATCTATTCTTAAGAAATTGATAGATGTTTAGATCTAGTAATTGAATTTTGTAATTAGCTACAATTAGGTAACTAACTAATTATATGCTTTAATTTCATGTCTTCTAAGTAAGATTGTTTCATATTTGTTTCAAAATGCTTCAATCTATAATAACTGAAAATTTCTTTCAGTTCTCTTAATTTTTAAGAAAGTTATGGGCTTTTGACTGTCCTCGATCACAGCTTTTGTGTTAAGTCAATGGAAAAGCAATAGGGAACAAGATGCTAATTTCCGAGTATGAACATGGCCATAACTTTTTTAATACTGACGATATGAAAGTGAATTAGGTGTCAAATTAAACTTCTTTTTATGCTTTATCTGATGGGATAAATTGCAGACTTGATTTTTAAAATCTCAAAATTTTGTATCATTGCTAATCTGATATGTTTCAATAAGATCCCTTCTCATCCTAAACTCCAGTTCCCTAAATCCTGTCTCTACTGGTGCCCTAAATCCCCTTTAGTAGTGCCCTTCCCTAAATCCCCTTCATTAGTGCCCTTCACTAAACCCCCTTCATTAGTGCCCTTCACTATATCCCCTTTAGGAGTGCCCTTCACTAAACCCCCTTCATTAGTGCCCTTCACTAAACCCCCTTCATTAGTGCCCTTCACTAAACCCCCTTTAGGAGTGCCCTTCACTAAACCCCCTTCATTAGTGCCCTTCACTATATCCCCTTTAGGAGTGCCCTTCCCTAAATCCCCTTCACGTGCCCATAAACTGTGGAAATAAGGATTTGAAGTCAATCACCAGGAAATTCTCGGGTCTGGAAGCAATGTAGGGTCTGTTCTTTGAAGCAGTGACGAAGATGACTGATTGGGATAGGATAGTGGAAGTTATCCACATGGACTTTAGTCCTTGTGCACTTGTAAGGCATTTGACAAGGTCGCTCATGGTAGGCTGATCCAGAAGATGAAGGTAGACGGTATCCACAGTGACTTGGAACTGGTTTATCTGGGTGATAGTGGCTGGATGTCAGTGACCAGTAGCGTTCCACAGTGCTGGGCCTTCTGCTGTTTGTGACATAGATGAAAATGTAGATGAGTTGGTTCGTTCATTTGCAGGATTTAGGGAAGGTCTACAATATACAGAGGGTTCAGGGAAGAGCCTCAGTAAACAGAGATATTTGGGTAGATATATGGGTTGTTCTCTAAGTTTGCAGACATCAGGGTTGTTATAGGTAGACACAAAATGCTGTAGTAACCAGGGCATCGGAGATGTCCTCATTCTTTAGGAAACGGGAGTTCCCCTCTTCCATTATAGATGAGGTTCTCACTAGGGTCTCCTCGATATCCCGCCGCTCCGATCTTACTCCCCCTCACCCCATTCGTAACCCAAGGACAGTCCCCCTTGTTCTCATCTTCCACCAGTCGTAGCATACAACATATAATCCTCCAACATTTTCGCCACCTCCAACAGAATCCCACTACTGGCCACATCTTCCCATCCCCACCCCTTACTGCTTTCCGCAGAGACCGTTCCCTCCGAAACTCCCTGGTCAACTTGTCCCTTCCCACCCAAACCACCCTCTCCCCAGGTACTTTCCCCTGCAACACCTGTCCCTTTACCTCCCCCCTCGACTCCATCCTAGGACCCAAACAGTCTTTCCAGGTGAGGCAGAGGTTCACTTGAACCTCCTCCAACCTCATCTACTGTATCCTCTGTTCCAGGTGTCAACTTCTCTACATCGGCGAGACCAAGCGAAGGCTCAGCGATCGTTTCACTGAACATCTCCACTCAGTCCGTCTTAACCTACCTGATCTCCCGGTGGCTCAGCGCTTTAACTCCCCCTCCCATTCCCAATCTGACCTTTCTGTCCTGGGCCTCCTCCATTGTCACAGTGAGGCCCAGCGCAAATTAAAGGAACAGCACCTCATATTTCGCTTGGGTAGTTTACACCCCAGCGGTATGAACATTGACTTCTCTAACTACAGATAGCCCTTGCTTTCTCTCTCCATCCCCTCCCCCTTCCCAGTTCTCCCACTAGTCTTACTGTCTCCGACTACATTCTATCTTTGTCCTGCCCCCTCCCCTGACACCAGTCTGAAGAAGGGTCTCGACCCGAAACGTCACCCATTCCCTCTCTCCGGAGATGTTGCCTCACCCGCTGAGTTACTCCAGCATTTTATGTGTACTTTCGATTTAAACCAGCGTCTGTAGTTCTTCCCTACACATCAGGGTTGTTATAAAGTATACAGCGGGTATAGATTAGCTACAGAAATGGGTGAAGAAATAATCAAAGACTTGTCCCACCCCGGTCATTCCTTCTTCTCCCCGCTCCCGGCCGGCAGAAGGTACAGAAGCTTGAAAGCGTGCACCACCAGACTCAGGAACAGCTTCTTCCCCTCTGTTATCAGGCTTCTGAACGGTCCTTCCATAAGCTAGGGTACTGTCCGATTCACCTCTACCCCATTGTGGACATTGGACTTTGTCTGTGGAACTGATGCGATACAATGCTGAGAACGACAGTGCCCTCCATAATGTTTGGGACAGACCCATCATTTATTTATTCGCCTCTGTACTCCACAATTTGACATTTGTAATAGAACAAAATCACATGTGGTTAAAGTGCACATTGTCAGATTTTATTAAAGGGTATTTTTCTACATTTTGGTTTCACCATGTAGAAATTACAGCTGTGTTTATACATAGTCCCCCCATTTCAGGGCAGCATAATGTTTGGGACACATGGCTTCACAGGTGTTTGTAATTGCTCAGGTGTGTTTAAATGCCTCCTTAATGCAGGTATTAGAGAGCTCTCGGCACCTAGTCTTTCCTCCAGTCACCTTTGGAAACTTTTATTGCTGTTTATCAACATGAGGACCAAAGTTGTGTCATTGAAAGCCAAAGAAGCCATTATGAGACTGAGAAACAAGAATAAAACTGTTAGAGACATCAGCCAAACCTTCGGCTTACAAAAATCAACTGTCTGGAACCTCATTAAGAAGAAAGAGAGCACTGGTGAGCTTACTAATCGCAAAGGGACTGGCAGGCCAAGGAAGACTTCTGCAGCTGATGACAGAAGAATTCTCTCTATAATAAAGAAAAATCCCCAAACACCTGTCTGACAGATCAGAAACACTCTTCAGGAGTCAGGTGTGGATTTGTCAATGACCACAGTCCGCAGAAGACTTCATGAACAAAAATACAGAGGCTACACTGCAAGATGTAAACCACTGGTTAGCTGCAAAACTAGGATGGCCAGGTTACAGTTTGCCAAGAAGTACTTAAAAGAACAACCACAGTTCTGGAAAACGGTCTTGTGGACAGATGAGACGAAGATTAACATATCAGAGCAAAGTATGGAGGAGAGAAGGAACTGCCCAAGATCCAAAGCATACCACCTCATCTGTGAAACACGGTGGTGGGGGTGTTATGGCCTGGGCATGTATGGCTGCTGAAGGTACTGGCTCACTTATCTTCATTAATGATACAACTGCTGATGGTAGTAGCATAATGAATTCTGATGTGTATAGACACATCCTATCTGCTCAAGTTCAATCAAATACCTCAAAACTCATTGGCCGGCAGTTCATTCTACAGCAAGACAATGATCCCAAACATACTGCTAAAGCAACAGAGGAGTTTTCAAAGCTAAAAAATTGTCAATTCTTGAGTGGCCAAGTCAATCACCCGATCTGACCCCAATTGAGCATGCCTTTTATATGCTGAAGAGAAAACTGAAGGGGACTAGCCCCCAAAACAAGCATAAGCTAAAGATGGCTGCAATACAGGCCTGGCAGAGCATCACCAGAGAAGACACCCAGCAACTGGTGATGTCCATGAATCGCAGACTTCAAGCAGTCATTGCATGCAAAGGATATGCAACAAAATACTAAACATGACTACTTTCCTTTACATTACATTGCTGTGTCCCAAACATTATGGTGCCCTGAAATGGGGGGACTATGTATAAACACTGCTGTAATTTCTACATGGTGAAACCAAAATGTAGAAAAATTGCCTTTATTGAAATCTGACAATGTGCACTTTAACCACATGTGATTTTTTTCTATTACGAATCTCAAATTGTGGAGTACAGAAGCAAATAAATAAATGATGGGACTTTGTCCCAAACATTATGGCGGGCACTGTATAATTCTGCAGTCTGTATCTCCCTTTGCTCTTGAATTTGACTCCATTACCAGCACTGAATGATGAGGGTGAATGGATTGAGAGTAGAAGGTTTACAAAAAAAAGGTTGACATAAAAAGACACAAAGTGCATTTCTGGAGAAGGTAGCATCTCTGGAGAACGTGGACAGGTGACGCTGTAGGTCGGGAACCTTCTTCAGTCAATATTATGTACTCAATTTGTGGTTGTGTAGCCTATCCATGTTCCCCAGAGATGCTGCCTGAATAAGTATTTCGGGCCATCAAGTCTACTCCACCATTCAATCATGGCTGATCTATCTCTCCCTCCTAACCCCATTCTCCTGCCTTCTCCCCATAACCTCTGACACCTGTACCAATCAAGGATCTGTCAATCTCCACCTTAAGAATATCCGTTGACTTGGCCTCCACAGCCGTCAGTGGCAATGAATTCCACCGACCTAAAGACTGCAGAGAGACAGGAACGCACAGAACAAAGGTGGCAGGGAAGGCAAGGGAAGACCAACGTAAGATGGTGATTTCAGCAAAGTTAATTCTCCCCTGCAGGAACCCACAACAAAGGATAGGGATGTTTAGCTTTAGTTTAGTTTAGAGATACATTGCGGAAACAGACCCTTCGGCCCTCCAAGTCGGTGCCGACCAGCGATCATTCCGTACACAAGCACCATCCTACACACGAGGGAATTCCAAGATCCAATCAATTTTACATTTTACCAAAAAACAATTAACTAACAAACCCACACGTCTTTGGAGTCAATAGACAATAGACAATAGGTGCAGGAGTAGGCCATTCGGCCCTTCGAGCCAGCACCGCCATTCAATGTGATCATGGCTGATCATCCCCAATCAGTACCCCGTTCCTGCCTTCTCCCCATATCCCCTGACTCCGCTATCTTTAAGAGCCCTATCTAGCTCTCTCTTGAAAGTATCCAGAGAACCGGCCTCCACCGCCCTCTGAGGCAGAGAATTCCACAGACTCACAACTCTCTGTGTGAAAAAGTGTTTCCTCATCTCCGTTCTGAGTGGTTTACCCCTTGTGGGAAGAAACAGGAACACCTGAAGAAAACCCACGCGGGTCACAGGGAGAACGTACAAACTCCATACAGACAGTGCCCGTAGTCAAGATGGAACCCGGGTCTCTGGCGCTGTGAGACAGCAACTCTAACACTATGCCACCGTGCCGTCTACTTGAGCTCTGCAGCTGCATCTCACCGAGACTCCCCTACACCGCTCACAGCTCGTGAGTTCCATTCAGCGGCTCCGCACTCCCGCAGTAGCTCGTCAGCCAAGCCAGACGAGAAACACTCACACCCAGGAGAAAATCCCACTTGGACACACACATACTCACGAGATGAGAGAGCAGAAATGAAAAGGACTTTGAAGTGCAAGTTTGGAAGTGAGGATATTTTCTCTTTAACTTATGTTTAATTATTTATCACCACAGTGGTTGAGCACTTAAAAAAAAAGATCACCTTGCATTTCTTTTATGTTCTTTTCAAAATGACACAGATTAGATAGCTGTATTTTTGAAGTATATTGTAACACGCAAAAAACATGACAGGCAACTCACACATGGTACACTGAAGACAGCAACGGGATTTTTAAAAAGATTCATTTTTCAAGATACATGCACCACGCCAGAGCCAGCATCTGTTGCCGCAGTCCTTCTGCTGAGGCTGCTGTATTCTTCACTTTACTTTACTTGAGAGATACAGCACGGAAACAGGCCCTTCGTCCCACCGAGTCCGCGCCGACACACTGATGTTCCAAAAGACACAATGACCAGTGCGATTCCGAATAAATGTCAAGATCCTCCTTTATGTCTACAAAGCCCTCAATGGGCTTGCCCCCACCTACATCAAAAATCTGCTTACCCACCACACCACCTCCAGGTCCCTCAGATCGGCCGACATGGGGTTACTGAACTTCCCGCGGTCCAGGCATAAGCTCGGGGACGACCGCGCCTTTGCGGTTGCAGCCCCTAGACTGTGGAACAGCATCCCTCTTCCCATCAGAACTGCCCCCTCCATCGACTCCTTTAAGTCAAGACTAAAAACTCATCTCTACTCTCAAGCCTTTCTTGACGTCCTCTGAGCGAGGGCTATATGTATGTAATGATGTTTGTATTTAATCTATGAACCACTGTTGTTTGTTATACTATTATTATACCAATGTAAAGCACTTCTGGCCAACGAGAGTTGTTTTTTAAATGTGCTGTATAAATAAAAGTGACTTGACTTGACTACAAAGCTGCCGTCTTTGGCATGTGGGCGGAAACCCAGAAAACCCACACATGTCCCGGGGAGAACACACGCACAAACTCCATACAGACAGCTCCCGTAGTCAGGGCCTGGGTACCTGGTGCTGTGAGGCAGCAACTCCACCGCTGTGCCACCGTACATTCCCTTAAAATTCTCTTCAAAGAAGGTGTGCTGGGGGCAGTGGTGGTGGCAGATACAACAGTGGTGTCTCAGAGGTTTGTGGATATACACGGACTGGAGGGATATGGATCACGTGCAGGCAGAGATTAATTATACTTGGCACCATGCCTGCCACAGACATTGTGGGCCGAAGGGCCTGTTCCTGTGGTTCCCATGTCATTTCAGAGCTGAAACCACAGCTGCCAGTGGCCAACGGACAAAATATTCAAGATTCAAGAGAGTTTATTGTCATGTGTCCCAGATAGGACAATGAAATTCATGCTTTGCTTCAGCACAACACAATATAGAAGGCATGAATACAGAACAGATCAGCGTGTCCATATACTATTATATAAATATATACACACATGAATAAATAAAACAGATAAAGTGCAAATAAACTGATAATGAGGCTATTAATGTTCAGAGTTTATGTTTGAGTTGAGTTTAATAGCCTGATGGCTGTGGGGCAGAAGCTGTTTCTGAACCTGGACGTTGCAGTCTTCAGGCTCCTATACCTTCTATATATCATGAAGAATATATCATGAAGAAGCAGAATTTGAAGATCTAAGCAACAGCTCAACTCTCAACTTGCGCATTGGAATGTAGAACATAGAGCAGTACAGCAAAGGGACAGGCCCTTCGGCCCACAATGTCTGTGCTGAACACGATGCCGAGACCAGAGCTTATCTGCCTTCACATGATCTATTCTCTGCATATCCATGTGTCTATCCAAATGTTTCTCAAACACCACCATCATATCTGCCTCCACCACCACCTCCAGTAGCATGTTCCACGCACCCACCACCCTCAGCGTAAAAATCTTGCCCCGCACGTCACCTTTAAACTTTGCCCCTCTCACCTAAAGCAATGCCCACTAGTATTTGATATTTCCACCCTGGGGAAAAGACCGTCTACCCTATCTATGTCTCTTCTACCGTTATACACTGCTGCCAGGTCTCCCCGCAACCTCCGGCATTCCAGACAATGAGTCATAGGATTGGGTCATTTGGCCCATCGAGTCTATTCCGCCATTCGATCGTAGCTGATCCATCTGCTCAACCTTTGATGCAGTGCGCAGATCTCCTATCACAGCTCAGACACGTTAGAAACAGATTCACAACAAGACTGTGGCAGGCTGTTGGTATTAACTTGTTCCTTGATCACACGCGCGCACACACACAGACCTACACGTGTGCTTGCACACACACACTTATGCACTCACCTACACAAACGCGTGCGCACACGCACGCATACATGCATGCACACACCCCACATGCACACATACATGCACGCACGCATGCACGCACTCACACGCATGCACACACACGTGCATGCACGCATACATGCGCGCACGCACACGCGCGCACTCACACACGCATGCACACACACACACACACTCCCCTGCCGGCAGTGAGCTGTTACTGAGTGAAACGTGGGCGATGCTGCTCACACCTACCTGCCTCGGCCTCCTCAGCGGCGATACACTCCTCGATGGATTCCTTCAGGCCCAGGCTGGCCGCTGTGGGGAGCGGGCCCAACAGACACGCTAGGTTGGGGGGCTTGGGCGGAGGTTCCAGCTCCTTCTTCTTCTCTGCGCTATCCTTGTCCTGCGGTGGGTCTCCGTTAAGGAGATTGTCGTAGAGGTCCTTGTTGAGATGGTCGGCGACTGCTGCCAGCTCCTCATCCTCCCCATCGTCCTCTCCTAAAGAGGCCAGCGAGACTCCGTCATCCTGTCCATCTGCAAAAACAACCCCAGCACAGTTTTTTTAATTTTAATTTTTTTATTTATCAAAAAATGTATTCAATTATTTAAAAATAATATTGACACTACAATAAAACAAGCCCGAACCCGCCACCATAATACAATACAAACATATATCCATAATAAACTATTATACAACATAGATACATAGATACATAGAAAATAGGTGCAGGAGTAGGCCATTCGGCCCTTCGAGCCTGCACCGCCATTCAATATGATCATGGCTGATCATCCAACTCAGTATCCTGTACCTGCCTTCTCTCCATACCCCCTGATCCCCTTAGCCACAAGGGCCACATCTAACTCCCTCTTAAATATAGCCAATGAACTGGCCTCAACTACCCTCTGTGGCAGAGAGTTCCAGAGATTCACCACTCTCTGTGTGAAAACGTTTTTCCTCATCTCGGTCTTAAAGGATTTAATCCTTATCCTTAAGCTGTGACCCCTTGTCCTGGACTTCCCCAACATCGGGAACAATCGTCCTGCATCTAGCCTGTCCAACCCCATAAGAATTTTGTACGTTTCTATAAGATCCCCTCTCAATCTCCTAAATTCTAGCGAGTATGCCAAGTCTATCCAGTCTTTCTTCATATGAAAGTCCTGACATCCCAGGAATCAGTCTGGTGAACCTTCTCTGCACTCCCTCTATGGCTATAATGTCCTTCCTCAGATTTGGAGACCAAAACTGTACGCAATACTCCAGGTGTGGTCTCACCAAGACCCTGTACAACTGCAGTAGAACCTCCCTGCTCCTATACTCAAATCCTCTTGCTATGAAAGCCAACATACCATTCGCTTTCTTCACTGCCTGCTGCACCTGCATGCCTACTTTCAATGACTTGTGTACCATGACACCCAGGTCTCGCTGCATCTCCCCATTTCCTAATCGGCCACCATTTAGATAATAGTCTGCCTTCCCGTTTTTGCCACTAAAGTGGATAACCTCACATTTATCCACATTATACTGCATCTGCCAAACATTTGCCCACTCACCCAGCCTATCCAAGTCACCTTGCAGTCTCCTAGCATCCTCCTCACAGCTAACACTGCCCCCTAGCTTAGTGTCATCCGCAAACTTGGAGATGTTGCTTTCAATTCCCTCATCCAGTTCATTAATATAAATTGTAAATAGCTGGGGTCCCAGCACTGAGCCTTGCGGTACCCCACTAGTCACTGCCTGCCATTGTGAAAAGGACCCGTTTACTCCTACTCTTTGCTTCCTGTTTGCCAGCCAGTTCTCTATCCACATCAATACTGAACCCCCAATACCGTGTGATTTAAGTTTGTATCCTAATCTCTTATGTGATACCTTGTCGAAAGCCTTCTGAAAGTCCAGATACAACACATCCACTGGTTCTCACCTATCCACTCTACTCGTTACATCCTCGAAAAATTCTATAAGATTCGTCAGACACGATTTACCTTTCGTAAATCCATGCTGACTTTGTCCAATGATTTCACCACTTTCCACAACTATGATACAATCGTTATTGAGGATACATTCAATACCCTGCGGAACCCAGTGGTCCCGGAACTCCCTCAGGGTGCCCGTGGATTCCCTTTCTAACCCCACCCGGGCACGGACGTATCCCCGGAAAAGGGGCAGGCAGCCGGCTTGGGTAGAGCCCTCCACCGCCTGGCGCCGTGACTCGCGGATGGAACCCCAGCACAGTTACAGGTAAGGCTACACCGCTGACAACGTCAATGCAAACCAGTCTGAACAACAGTCTGTTCACAGATCTATTTGCACTTTAGACTGTTTTACTGTTTTACTGTTATTTTTTTATAAATCATGTTCCTCTGGGTATCTCAATGTTATTAGTTGTTTAAGTTATGACATCGGATGGAAGCTGCGTACCAAATCTCGTTGCACCTATGTGCAATGACAATAAAAGATATTATTATTATTATTACAAGGGTCTCCACCTGAAACATCACCTATCCGTGGTCTCGACACATGCTGCCTGACTCGCTGATTGCTCCAGCACTCTGGTAGACAAAAATGCTGGAGAAACTCAGCGGGTGAGGCAGCATCTATGGATCGAAGGAAATAGGCGACGTTTCGGGACGAAAAGTTGCCTATTTCCTTCTCCATAGATGCTGCCTCACCCGCTGAGTTTCTCCAGCATTTTTGTCTACCTTCAATTTTCCAGCATCTGCAGTTCCTTCTTAAACACGCCAGCACTCTATGTCCTTTTAGAGATTAGAGATTAGAGATTAGAGATTCCTTTATTTGTCATTCCTTGTTTCTACAGACTGAGACTGCCTTATCTTCAGCAACGAACTATCTGCTGGACATTTTTACATCTCAACCGCTTTGAACAGATTCCAGACTGTATATAAATTCAGGAGGGGCATATAGATAGGGTAGACAGTTGGAACCTTTCCCCCCTGGGTGGAGATGTCAAAGACTAGAGGCCATGGCTTTAAGGCAGGGGTCGGCAACCTACGGCCCCCGGGCCGAATGCGGCCCGTAACCCGAAATCATCCGGCCCGCAGGCAGATTTTTTCCCCAGTGGTTATCCGGCCCGCAGACTTCCGTCATCTCCGGTGCCTCCCGGGCCTGAGGCCGCGGCGCCCGGGCGCGAGGACGCAAGGAGGCCTGCGATGGCGGCCGCAATGGCGGAGCCTCCGAGCAGCGCCGAGCTCTGGCTGTACCGCATCCTGCGCAAAGCTGCCGGCACGGCCGCGCACCTTCTGTGTCTGGGCTTCACTGTCGGGATTGGGGTTGTCAGTAGACCGGGGTCGAGTGACCTCGAAGGGGCGGCATCTATGTGAACACGTGATTTGATGGCTGACATCCAGGGCAGGATCCATGTGTACACGTGATAGATGCGGCCCGCCATCCGCTCACAGACATGCGTCCTGGCCCCTATGCAGAACAAGGTGGCCCACCCCTGCTTTAAGGTGAGAGAGACAAAGTTTAAAGGAGGTGCGCGGGGCAGGTTTTTTTACACCAAGGGTGTTGGATGAGTTGAATGAGTTTAGTGAGTGAGTTCAGTTCATTGTCACGTGTACAGAGGTACAGTGAAAAGCCTGCTACCCATGTCAGCAGAAAGACTATACATGATTACAATCAGGCCATCCACAGTGTATTGATACATGATAAAGGGAATAAGGTGAATAAGGCTTAGTGTAGTGAATAACACTGCCTGCAATGTGTTGCCAGGGGTGGTGGTGGCAGCAGCACAGACTTGCTGTTTAAGAGATTTTTACATAGGCACATTAACTTCTCCGTGGATTGTCACCTTGTCGTGGTGGAGAAGCTTGTGTGGACCTGAGATCCTGAGAGCGATGCTGTCTGGAGCTATGCTCCTGGTAGGGCCACCCAGGGCGGTAAGGTCGAGGGGGAGGTCTCTGACAAAGAGCAATCCAACCAAGACCTCAACGGTGAACAGGCGGAGGATGATGGCTGACCTTAGTGGAGCGTCACAACGGCTGGGAAGGCGGATGAAGGCTGCAGCAGAAAAGGGTCTCCGGTCGTCTTCGACTCCATGCCACTGGATCCTGACCCAGATCTGTCAAGGACAGTGGGGTGGCTGTCTGTGAACCAGTCTTCCCACGTTAAACAAAGTCACGCACAGGCGTCCTCCATGAGAGGACAGTCATACTCGTTTGTAGTGACTGCCGATGATGATGATGATGAAATAGGTACATGGAGATGCAGGGATTATGTGAGGCAGATGAGTTGGTCTTGGCATCATGTTCTGCACAGACATTGTGGGCCGAAGGGCCTATTGTTGTGCTGATCTATGTACTTCATAATGTACTGTGTACTGTGTTTGGTTACTTGGCAGCACAGTGGTGCAGCAGTAGAGCCACAGCCTTGCAGCGCCAGAGATCCTGGATCGATCCTGACTTTGGGTGCTGTACATGTGGAGTTTGCACGTTCTCCCTGTGACCGCGCGGGTTCCCTCCGGGTGCTCTGGTTTCCTCCCGCCCCTAGCATGCAAGGAGTGGATGAGTAACATAGAAACATAGAAAATAGGTGCAGGAGTAGGCCATTCAGCCCTTCGAGCCTGCACCGCCATTCAATATGATCATGGCTGATCATCCAACTCAGTATCCTGTACCTGCCTTCTCTCCATACCCCCTGATCCCTTTAGCCACAAGGGCCACATCTAACTCCCTCTTAAATATAGCCAATGAACTGGCCTCAACTACTTTCTGTGGCAGAGAATTCCACAGATTCACCACTCTCTGTGTGAAAAATTATTTTCTCATCTCGGTCCTAAAAGACTTCCCCCTTATCCTTAACCTGTGACCCCTTGTTCTGGACTTCCCCAACATCGGGAACAATCTTCCTGCATCTAGCCTGTCTAACCCTTTAAGTGGATGAGTAAGTGGGATAATACAGAACTGGTGTGAACGTGTGATCGCTGGTCGGCGTGGATTCGGTGGGATGAAGCGCCTGTTTTCCTGCTGAATGAAAGAGAGAAGCTGTGCTTTTTCTTGTGCTGATACACTAGATTGAATGTGCGACAGTCAGTAGCATCACATCAACTGTTCTATGCGTACTGGCACCTTTTTACGCACAGCAAAACCGCTGGAACGAAGTGAGTCCTGGGATCATAAGATCATGTGATAGGAGTAGAATTAGGCCATTCAGCCCATCAAGTCTACTCCACCATTCAATCATGGCTGATCTATCTCTCCTTCCTAACACCATTCTCCTGCCTTCTCCCCATAACCTCTGACACCTGTACTAATCAAGAATCTGTCTATCTCTGCCTTAAATATATCTACTGACGTGGCCTCCACAGCCTTCTGTGGCAAAGAATTCCACAGATTCACCACCCTCTGACTAAAGAAATTCCTCCCCATCTCCTTCCTAAAAGAACGTCCTTTAATTCTGAAGCTATGACCTCTAGTCCTAGACTCTCCCACTGGTGGAAACATCCTCTCCATATCCCCTCTTTCCAAGCCTTTGTAAGTTTCAATGAGGCCACCCCTCATTCTTCTAAACTCCAGCGAGTACAGACCCAGTGCCGACAAACGCTCCTCATATGTTAACCCACATTCCTGTGAAAGGGGGTGAAGAGGAGAAACCTAAACCGATGCTTAATTCTTTGCAGCTCTGCCAACCACAGAGACCATACAGTATTGGACCCTGGCTCCACAGAGAGCTCGCCTACCCTAGACACATTTGCAGCATCTCTCAGTTACAGCTGAGATCAAAGCCGTTCTCCAGAGAGTACACAGTGCAGGCAAAATTATTTCACTGCACCATTTTTCTTTGCTTTGAGGTAATTTAGCTTAAAGCGGTGCTAGTCTGAAATGGGGCCCGACCCAGAATGTCACCTATCCATGTTCTCCACAGATGCTGCCTGACCCGCTGAGTTACACCAGCACTCTGTGACTATAGACAATAGATGCAGTAGTAGGACCCAACTGGACTTTGCAAATGGCGACTAAACCGGGCGACTGTTGAATGCGGTCTCAGTGGACTATCTCTATGCTCTTTGTACAAATCGGGATTTGTTCCTCGGTTTGGCGTTACAGTACTGAATTAGGGTTAGGGTTAGTTTAGGTTACTTTACTGAACTGAATGCAAAAAAAAGAATCGCACTGTACATATGTCCATGTGATAATGAAAGAAGTACTGATCATCGGCAGTGACCATGTTATTGTAGCTATCATTAACATCGAGTTACACACTGCGCTCCGGTGCCTCAGTGATGGACACACTGTAGTGTACACACCTCCCTTAGCATACGTCGCGTACACTCCCCGGTATCGTGGACGCATGATTTCCAGTTCTGTCTCAATCTCATCTTGGTAACTGTTTATTTCACCTGCAAAATGACAAAAATCACATTATAAATGTTACCCCACACTCCTTGATACAATTTAAAATACTATATAGACTACATTATTTAAAGGCAAAATTAAATAATATTTTTCCAAATATTTCCCCTCTCTGTGATAGATGTCAATTTCAAGAAGCCAATTTAACGCATACCTTTGTAACTTGTATAAAAATTCAAAATTTTTGGGCGGACATTTTAAAAATTATTTCTGAAGTTATCAATATCCAACTGGACCCAGAGGCAAAATTAATAATATTAGGATTATCAGAACATAACACAAACTTCACGATGTCAGAGACACATTCTTGACTACAGTCTAATAACTGGGAAAAAATTAATACTAAAATTTTGGGGGAAAAACAGCATCCCGCACAATTAAAATGTGGATTACGGAAATGACTGAGACCTTGCATTTGGAAAAAATAAGATTTGTCTTAATTGACAAACCAGAATTATTTGTTAGAATATGGTCTCCATTTATTGAATTTTTGAAAAAGTGAATTGGTTCAACACAAAATCAGGGTTGAAACTTGAGTGTGGGATTGGATGAATAGTTATACTCAACATTTCCTGGATCCACAATCTTGTTATTGGCAGTTTCCTTTTGTGTCTCCTTTTTCTCTCTATTAGTTTATAGTTTATCTTATCTTTTACTCTCTTTATCTTTATTCCTTAAAAAAAAATTTTTTTTTTAAACTGAAGCTATGTAAGAAATCTGTAATTAAATTGTCACTTACTATTATTTGTATACATGCTTCTAATAAAAATATTTTTAAATAAATAAATAAATAAATGTTACCCCAGTGGTATTGGTCATTGTCACGTGAGCTGAGACCAGGCACATGCCGTCAGGGTAGGCAAGGTCGGCACTGCCTACCCTGACTAAAATTATAAAGCGTTAATTATTAAACATAAATAGTAAGGGCACGGGAGAATTCTGCCTGTCCGATAGATTGATTTCTTGGGTAGGCATAATTCTCCGTGCCTTTCATCCGCAGTACATGTAATACGCAAAAGCTCAGGTGCTGTCGACGCTGCTTCAAGGCTTCAATGACAAGGGGAGCTGAAGGCAGTTGAAATTCTGCCTTTGCACCGTGGACTGTGTAATGCGCAGGCGCAACATCCTACTGCGCATGCGCAGCGCAAGTTTCTTGGCGGGTTTTTCAAACATGGATTACCATTATCTTAAGAGTATCTTAAGAAACAGAGAGAAGAATGGAGTTCGTGTACAAATAATGTGGTAAGCACATTTCTTTGAGCTGGATGTTTTTAAATACCGTATTTCCCGGCAATGAAGACGCTATTTTTAACCCAAAAATAAGGCGTCTTGGAGGCCGAAGGTTAGGTTGTTAGCCAAGAACGATAGACTTGGCTTCCCTCAGCACAGCAACATCAAGAACGATGTTGCTGTACTGAGGGATAGTCAAGTCTATCCCTCATTGCTGGCAGCTGATGGGAAGCGGCTGTAAAGTGGGTAGCGGCTGTAAAAGGACAGCGCTGCTGGGGGGGGGAAGAGTTCCTTTCACAGCGTGTGGGGAGTCTGCCCAGGGGTAAAGTTGCGGGGAGGGCAGGAGCGTTGAGAAGGAGGGGGGTGGGGTGTGTCTTCGATGCAGGTGCGTCTTCATTGCCGTGAAATACGGTACTATATTAAGAGATATGGCTTTTGAAGACTTCATAAAAGTCGACTGAAAGCTTACAGAGAGGAGAACAATCTGCGCATGCGCGGTTTAAGATTTTTTTAAAGCCGACTGCCTGCCTACCCTGAGAAATTACTCACGGCACATGCCTGCTCTATGAATACAATCACGTCATTCACAATTAGTGCAAAGAGAAAAATATCAACGAGTGCAGAATATTGTGTTACGGTGTCATAGAGGTACAGTTATGGAGAAAGTGCAGAGTGCAAAATGCCATGTCGTCATTGAGGTAGGTTGGAAGATCAGGTCGGAAGATTCGGGGAAGAAGGCATTGCTGAGCAGCCTTGATATTCAATCCTTTGAAGTGGGATGGGAGGGTTGGAGCAGGCAAGTAAGTAGATGAGACAATAGACAATAGGTACAGGAGTAGGCCATTCGGCCCTTTGAGCCAGCACCGCCATTCAATGTGATCATGGCTGATCATCCATAATCAGTACCCCGTTCCTGCCTTCTCCCCATATCCCCTGACCGCTATTTTTAAGAGCCCTATCTAGCTCTCTCTTGAAAGTATCCAGAGAACCTGCCTCCACCGCCCTCTGAGGCAGAGAATTCCACAGACTCACCACTCTCTGTGAGAAAAAGAGTTTCCTCGTCTCCGTTCTAAATGGCTTACTCCTTATTTTTAAACTGTGGCCCCTGGTTCTGGACTCCCCCCAACATCGGGAACATGTTTCCTGCCTCTAGCGTGTCCAAGCCCTTAATAATCTTATATGTTTCAATGAGATGCCCTCTCATCCTTCTAAAGGACAGCGCCGCTGAGAGGCGGAGAACACCAGAGAGAGAGAATGTGTGAGATCAAAAGAGAGAGAAAAAGAGAAAGTACAGATGAACAAGAAGTCCATAGTTACCTTCAATATCTTCCAGTTTTTGTGATAGTTCGTGTTCCAACTGAAATGATAATAACAAATACATTTAAAAAATAATTATCAGGTGCTTTTGCAAATGATTTACAATCAACATAGATACATAGATACATAGAAAATAGGTGCAGGAGTAGGCCATTCGGCCCTTCGAGCCTGCACCGCCATTCAATATGATCATGGCTGATCATCCAACTCAGTATCCCGTACCTGCCTTCTCTCCATACCCCCTGATCCCTTTAGCCACAAGGGCCGCATCTAACTCCCTCTTAAATATAGCCAATGAACTGGCGTCAACTACCCTCTGTGGCAGAGAGTTCCAGAGATTCACCACTCTCTGTGTGAAAAAGTTTTTCCTCATCTCGGTCTTAAAGGATTTTCCCCTTATCCTTAAGCTGTGACCCCTTGTCCTGGACTTCCCCAACATCGGGAACAATCTTCCTGCATCTAGCCTGTCCAACCCCATAAGAATTTTGTACGTTTCTATAAGATCCCCTCTCAATCTCCTAAATTCTAGCGAGTATAAGCCAAGTCTATCCAGTCTTTCTTCATATGAAAGTCCTGACATCCCAGGAATCAGTCTGGTGAACCTTCTCTGCACTCCCTCTATGGCTATAATGTCCTTCCTCAGATTTGGAGACCAAAACTGTACGCAATACTCCAGGTGTGGTCTCACCAAGACCCTGTACAACTGCAGTAGAACCTCCCTGCTCCTATACTCAAATCCTCTTGCTATGAAGGCCAACATACCATTCGCTTTCTTCACTGCCTGCTGCACCTGCATGCCTACTTTCAATGACTGGTGTACCATGACACCCAGGTCTCGCTGCACCTCCCCATTTCCTAATCGGCCACCATTTAGATAATAGTCTGCCTTCCCGTTTTTGCCACCAAAGTGGATAACCTCACATTTATCCACATTATACTGCATCTGCCAAACATTTGCCCACTCCCCCAGCCTATCCAAGTCACCTTGCAGTCTCCTAGCATCCTCCTCACAGCTAACACTGCCCCCCAGCTTAGTGTCATCCGCAAACTTGGAGATGTTGCTTTCAATTCCCTCGTCCAGATCATTAATATAAATTGTAAATAGCTGGGGTCCCAGCACTGAGCCTTGCGGTACCCCACTAGTCACTGCCTGCCATTGTGAAAAGGACCCGTTTACTCCTACTCTTTGCTTCCTGTTTGCCAGCCAGTTCTCTATCCACATCAATACTGAACCCCCAATACCGTGTGATTTAAGCTTGTATCCTAATCTCTTATGTGGTACCTTGTCGAAAGCCTTCTGAAAGTCCAGATACAACACATCCACTGGTTCTCCCCTATCCACTCTACTAGTTACATCCTCGAAAAATTCTATAAGATTCGTCAGACACGATTTACCTTTCGTAAATCCATGCTGACTTTGTCCAATGATTTCACCACTTTCCAAATGTGCTGCTATCCCATCTTTAATAACTGACTCCAGCAGTTTCCCCACTACCGATGTTAGACTAACTGGTCTGTAATTCCCCGTTTTCTCTCTCCCTCCCTTCTTAAAAAGTGGGGTTACGTTTGCTACCCTCCAATCCTCAGGAACTACTCCAGAATCTAAAGAATTTTGAAAAATTATCACTAATGCATCCACTATTTCTGGGGCTACTTCCTTACAACATACAATGCATTCTAGCAGTACTGAGGGGCCCTTACATAAGGATATAGATCTCTTCGGCGTGATGATCACAGCTTGAACCCCATTACTAATGGTAAAGGGGTTAGGAATTGGCGAGCCCAATTTACAAAGAAGCAGGTAAATGAAGGGTAAGTTATTATTATCTTGAATCCAGACAAAAAGGAACTGCAAGTGCTGCAACCTTCAGCAAAAACACCAAGTGCTGGAGGAATCCAGCAGGTCAGGCAGCATTTGTGGAGGACATGGTCAGGACCCTTCTCTTCAGGTCTCTCCTGACTCCGCTAGTTAGAGTTGTTTAGAGGCGTTTACAGCTGTTTAGAGGGGTTGAGAGGTGTTTAGAGGGATTTAGAGGAGTTTAGAGGGGTTTACAGGGGTTTAGATGGGTTTAAAGTGGTTTAGAGAGCTTTAGAGGGGGTTTGGAGGGGTGTAGAGGGGTTTAGAGGGGTATAGTGGGATTAGAGTGTTTACAGGTTTACAGGTGTTTAGAAGGGTTTAGAGTGGTTTAGAGGGGATTAGAGGGGTTTACAGGAGTTTAGAGGTGTTTGCGGAGGTTTAGAGGGTTTAAGGGGGTTTAGAGGGTTTAAGGGGGTTTAGAGGGTTTAAAGGGGTTTAGAGGTTTAGAGGGGTTTGCAAGGTTTAGAGGGGGATGGCAGGAACGGGGTACTGATTGGGGATGATCAGCCATGATCACATTGAATGGCGGTGCTGGCTCGAAGGGCCGAATGGCCTACTCCTGCACATATTGTCTATTGTTTAAACACCTCTAAACCCTTCCATCAGTCTGAAGGAAGGCCCTGACTCGAAAGGTTGTCGTCAGTCCTTTCCATCTCTAGATGTTAGACACAAAAAGCAGGAGTAACTCAGCGGGTGAGGCAGCATCTCTGGAGAAAAGGAATGGGCAAGGTTTCGGGTCGAGACCCTTCTTCAGTCTGAACAAGGGTCTTGACCCAACACGTCGCCCATTCCTTTTCTCAAGAGACGCTGCCTCACCCGCTGAACTACTCCAGCATTTTGTGTCTACCTTTGATATAAACCAGCATCTGCAGTTCTCTCTTCCACACTTCTCTAGATGTTGCCTGACTCGCTGAGCTCCGGCATTTGGTGTTTTGCTCATGATCTTGAATGCGGGGCCTTGAAAGGGGGGGGAGGAAGCGGATCCTTTCAGGGGGAAGGGAAGCATCTGCCCAGGGAGATGGCGATGGTGCAGGGTCTGGCGGTGATCTGGATGGGTCACTGACGGAACCAGCCAGCAGAGATGTGCCGTGACCTGTTTTCCTACGGTACAATGCCGGGAGTTCAAGTGGTCAGGGCTTCCTGTCGGGGTCTCAGTGTAATGAAGCCCCTGGGAAGGTGTGGTGTTGATGCAGAGTGTGAGGCAGGAAGACCCTGCTCCCGTCCGGCAGAAGGTACAGAAGCTTGAAAGTTCGCACCACCATACTCAGGAACAGCTTCTTCCCCTCTGTTATCAGGCTTCTGAACGGTCCTTCCATAACCTAGGGTACTGTCCGATTCACCTCTACCCCATTGCGGACATTGGACTTTGTCTGTGGAACTGATGCGCTACAACGCTGAGAACTATATTCTGCACTCTGTATCATCCCCTTTGCTCTACCTATTGGACTGGGATGCAAGCAGAAGCCTCCACGTGGCGCATCCCGGGCAATGCTGATTACAGAAACTGTACCACAGTGACTGACTGAAGTAGCCAATTCTGCAACCACTGACCGACCGGAAAGACGTGATATAGAAGATGGCCGGACACGAGGAAGAAAAATTGGAGTTTGATGGTTGTATTTGTGTATGGTATTATCTGATCAGATTGGATAACATGCAGAACAAAGCTTTTCACCGCCTTGGTACATGTGACAATAATAAAGCTGAACATCGATTCCCTTAATATACAAAGATGTCCATCTTCACCACAGCAGCTGAACCTCTGCAGCCTCTTGAGAAGAGAATTCCACATATTGATGGTCCTCCAGTGAAGATACATTCTTCTCATCTCTGTCCTGAACAGCTCATCCCCTAATCTCTTTCCTCCCCGTCAAGTCCGATAAGAATTTGGAGACACAAGGAACTGCCCATGCTAGAACACAAAGTGCTGCACAGTGCATGGCATGGTGGCGCAGTGGTACAGCTTCTGCCTCACAGTGCCAGTGATCCGGGTTCGATCCTGACTACGGGTGCTGTCTGTACGGAGTTTGTACGTTCTCCCCGTGACCGCGTGGGTTTTCTCTGGGTGCTCCGGTTTCCTCCCAAACATCAAAGACGTAAGTACAGGTTTGTAGGTTAATTGGCTTCTGTAAATTATAAAATGTCCCTAGTGTGTGGGATACTGCTGTTCGGTGAGAACTCAGTGGGCCAAAGGACTAATTTCCGCATTGTGCCTCTAAAGTGCAAAGAAATGTCATTGCATCTACCCTGTCAAGTCCGATAAGAATTTGGACACACAAGGAACGGCAGATGCTGGAAGAGGCTGCCAGGACTAGAGGGTGTGTCCTATAGGGAGAGGTTAAGTAGGCTGGGTCTCTATTCCTTGGAGCCTAGGAGGATAAGGGGAGATCTTATAGAGGTGTATAAAGTCATGAGAGGAATAGATCGGGTAGATGCACAGTGTCTTTAACCCAGAGTTGGGGAATCGAGGACCAGAGGACATAGGTTCAAGGTGAAGGGGAAAAGATTGAATAGGAATCCGAGGGGTAACTTTTTCACACAAAGGGTGGTGGGTGTATGGAACAAGCTGCAAGAGGAGGTAGTTGAGACTGGGACTATCCCAAAGTTTAAGAAACAGTTAGACAGGTACATGGATAGGACAGGTTTGGAGGGATATGGACCAAACACAGGCAGGTGGGCATAGTGTAGCTGGAACATGTTGGCCGGTGTGGGTAAGTTGGGCTGAAGGGCCTGTTTCCACACTGTATCACTCTCTGACTCTATAACTCAGCGGGTTAGGCAGCATCTCTGGAGGACATAGATAGGGATCTCGATCTAAAACATTGTGTGATAAGAATTTTGTACGTTTCAATGAGATCACCTTTCATCCTTCACAAACCAAAGGGAATTCAGTCCCCATCAGCTTAAACTCACCCCTTATGACAGTTACCCCAAACCACCTCCAGCTCCTCTCAAATCAATGTTTGTGGCATTTTCTCCAGTGGTTGATTAAGGGCCTGCCCCACTTGGGCGTCATTTACGCAACATCATTTACGCGCCTCGACGCATGACGCGCGCACGGTGACGTAGGCAGTGACGCGCGGTACCCCAGGATTTTAGGATTCACAAAATCTTCGCGCGCCACCTGGGTGACGCGCTAATGTCGCCCAAGTGGGACAGGCCCTTTACTCAATGTCTTACATCTTTACAAACGTACCTGCCGCAGTCGAACCTTTCTCTTCCCCGCTGTGAATGAGGGCGGGTCACACTCTTGTTCCAAGTCAATCTTCATAAACTCATCAATCGTTAACTGACTGGTTGGTGTCTCTTCAAACTCGTTGAGTCTGGAACAGAAGTCAAAGAAGTTCAGCTAAATTGTTGAAGTGAATCACATCTACATACATTGTACCTAAACACGCACAGCTTGGCTTGGGAACAGCTCTGCCCAAGACCACAAGAAATTGCAGTGTTGTGGATGTAGCCCAGTCCATCACACAGTCCACACTCCCCACCATTGTAGATGTAGCCCAGCCCATCACACAGACCACACTCCCCACCATTGTAGATGTAGCCCAGTCCATCACACAGTCCACACTCCCCACCATTGTAGATGTAGCCCAGCCCATCACACAGACCACACTCCCCACCATTGTAGATGTAGCCCAGCCCATCACACAGACCACACTCCCCACCATTGTAGATGTAGCCCAGTCCATCACACAGACCACACTCCCCACCGTTGTAGATGTAGCCCAGTCCTTCACACAGACCACACTCCCCACCATTGTAGATGTAGCCCAGTCCGTCACACAGACCACACTCCCCACCATTGTAGATGTAGCCCAGCCCATCACACAGACCACACTCCCCACCATTGTAGATGTAGCCCAGTCCATCACACAGTCCACACTCCCCACCATTGTAGATGTAGCCCAGCCCATCACACAGACCACACTCCCCACCATTGTAGATGTAGCCCAGTCCATCACACAGTCCACACTCCCCACCATTGACTCCATCTACACTTCACGCTGCCTCGGGAAAGCAGCCAACATCATCAAAGACTTGTCCCACCCCGGTCATTCCTTCTTCTCCCCGCTCCCGTCCGGCAGAAGGTACAGAAGCTTGAAAGCGCACACCACCAGACTCAGGAACAGCTTCTTCCCCTCTGTTATCAGGCTTCTGAATGGTCCTTCCATAAGCTAGGGTACTGTCCGATTCACCTCTACCCCATTGTGGACATTGGACTTTGTCCAAGGAACTGATACGTTGGAATCTTGAGGAAATAATGTCACACAAGAGACTGCAGGAATCTTGAGCAAAAAATAAAGTGCTCGAGGAAGTCAGCAAAGCATATCGAATGTCTTCTTTATCACTCTGTGTGTGCTTGTGTACAACAAGTTATGGGCTTGCATCCCCAAGATCCCTCTGTACATTAATGCAGTGATTCAGCGGTAGAGTTGCTGCCTTACAGCGCCAGAGACCCGGGTTCAATCCTGACTGTGGGTGCTGTCTGTATGGAGTTTGTATGTGAACTGCGTGGGTTTTCCCTGGGTTCTCCGGCTTCCACACTCCAAAGAAGTACAGGTCATAGACTAATTGGCTTTGGTAAAATAGTAAATTATCCCTAGTGTGTGTAGGATAGTGTTGGTGTGCTGAGATCGCTGGTTTGCAAGGACTCGGTGGGCTGAAGGCCCTGTTTCCGCGCTGTATCTGGGATCTAAAACTAAAGGCCTTGCCATTGACTATATACGTCCCCTTACAGTTGATCTTCCAAGTGCAACTCATCACACTAGTTTGGTCTAAACTCCATCTGCCATTCCCCTGCCCATTTCCAGAGCTGATCTATATCCTGTGCATACTTTGGCAGCCTGCCCCATAGTCTGTGACTCCAGCAATCTTGGCGTAATCTGCAAACTTACTAACCAACCCGTCTGCGATTGCGTCCAAGTCATTGATATAATTGGCGGTTTGCTCCCACAGAAAGATCTACTGATTATTTTCCGGTAGGTAGACAAAAACTACTGGAGAAACTCAGCGGGTCAGGCAGCATCTATGGAGCCAAGGAAATGGTCTCGACCCGAAACGTCGAGACCCTTCTTCAGACTGATGTGGGGGGGACGGGAAAAAGAAAGGAAGAGGCGCTCCGCCTCTTCCTTTCTTTTTCCCGCACCCCCCCACATCAGTCTGAAGAACGCCTCTTCCTTTCTTTTTCCCGCACCCCCCCCCCCCCCCACATCAGTCTGAAGAAGGGTCTCGACCCGAAACGTCGCCTATTCCTTCTCTCCATACATGCTGCCTCACCCGCTGAGTTTCTCCAGCATTTTTGTCTACCTTCGATTTTCCACAATCTGCAGTTCCTTCTTAAAAAAAATTCCGGTGTGTTGTGCCTCTTGGTTCCTTACTCATGCATGCTTTCTGTGTGAAGATTAAACTACTATTTATGTGGTGTCGTAACATGTTTCCAGGTCATCGCTGAGTGCAGTGGAATCAATGAGTGATGCTCTTGTTGATGAAGGTACATAGCAGCCGGCAGCTGATTATAAACCCTCGTAGACAGCAATTGAAATGTATGCAGGAACAGGAGGAGGCGTCTCAAGTCTAACCATTCAGTGAGATCACGAATGATCTAATCATCACTCCATCTGCTGTGTTACTCACAGAGTCATAGAGTGATACAGTGTGGAAACAGGCCCTTCGGCCCAACTTGCCCACACCGCCCAACATGTCCCGGCTACACTAGTCCCACCAACTTGCATTTGGCCCATATCCCTCTAAACCTGTCCTATCCATGTACCTGTTCAAGAAGGAACTGCAGATGCTGGAGAATCGAAGGTAGACAAAATTGCTGGAGAAACTCAGCGGGTGCGACAGCATCTATGGAGCAAAGGAAATAGGCAACGTTTCGGGCCGAAACCCTTCTTCAGTCTGTGGAAACGTTGCCTATTTCCTTCGCTCCATAGATGCTGCCGCACCCGCTGAGTTTCTCCAGCAATTTTGTCCACTATCCATGTACCTTCTTCTTCTTGCGAATGAAACATAAATCAAAGGAATAGTTCGATCTCAAGCCGGTGTTGAGCAGCCAGGTTGTTGTCTCTGTTGGTGTCAATGTCTGCCAGGCCCTGACAGAGCTCCATTTGGTGGGTGGTAGAGTGGGCACCCAGAGATGACATGGTTGGCTGTCTATTGTTCTGCTCCGCATTCACAGGCTGGGCTCTGCTCCACATCCATGTACCTGTCCAACTATTTCTTAAACATTGTGATAGTCCCAGCCTCAACTACCTCCTCTGGCAGCTTGTTCCATACACCCACCACCCTTTGTGTGAAAAAGTTAACCCTCAGATTCCTATTAAATTTTTTCCCCTTCACCTTGAACCTATGTCCCCAGGTCCTCAATTCACCAACTCTGGGCAAGAGACTCTGCAGCTACCCGATCTATTCCTCTCATGATTTTGTACACATCTACAAGATCAACCCTCGTCCTCCTGCACTCCATGGAATAGAGACCCAGCCTACTCAACCTCTCCCTATAGCTTACTGCCTCTAGTTGTGGCAACATCCAGCAGAAAGATGTCAACCACAGTCTTCACACAACTTTCCCCGTCCCTTCAGAGCCTCACACAGTGTGGAAACTGGCCCTTCGGCCCATCTAGCCCATGCCGAACAACACACCCCATCCACACTAGTCCCACCTGCCTGCATTTGGCTCCTATCCTCTATCTTGTCCTATCCGTGTACCTGTCCAAATGTTTGATCGTACCTGCCCCCTCACCTTAAACCCATGTCCCCCAGTTCTCAACTCCCCCACTCTAGGTAAAAACCTCCGTGCATCCATCCCATCCACTCCCAGAATTTTACACACTTTAATATAACAAATGTTTAAATGGAAAAATAAAACTGACAAGAAAGTTTGGCAGGAAAACAGACTGAAATATGCTACCCAGTGTGGCCCCATATGGAGGTGACCTCACTGCTGTCCGGACTGAGGCAACATGGCAGCTGTGGCTGAACATAGAAACATAGAAACTAGGTGCAGGAGGAGGCCATTCGGCCCTTCCAGCCAGCACCGCCATTCATTGTGATCATGGCTGATTGTCCCCAATCAATAACCCGTGCCTGCCTTCTCCCCATATCACTTGACTCCACTGGAGCTCTATCTAACTCTCTCTTAAATCCATCCAGTGACTTGGCCTCCACTGCCCTCTGTGGCAGGGAATTCCACAAATTCACAACTCTCTGGGTGAAAATGTTTTTTCTCACCTCAGTCTTAAATGACCTCCCCTTTATTCTAAGACTGTGGACCCTGGTTCTGGACTCGCCCAACATTGGGAACATTTTTCCTGCACCTAGCTTGTCAAGTCCTTTTATAAGATCCCCCTCATCCTTCTAAACTCCAGTGAATACAAGCCTAGTATTTTCAATCTTTCCTCATATGACAGTCCCGCCATCCAGGGATCAATCTCGTAAACCTACGCTGCACTGCCTCAATCACAAGGATGTCCTTCCTCAAATTAGGAGACCAAAACTGTACACAATACTCCAGATGTGGTCTCACCAGAGCCCTATACATGGAGGGAATAGATCGGGTAAACGCACACAGTCTCTTGCCCAGACATGGGAATCGGGGACCAGAGGACATAGGTTTAAGGTGAAGGGGAAAATATTTAATTGGAATCTGAGGGGTAACTTGTTCAGACATGGGGGGGGTGGGTGTATGGAACAAGCTGCCAGAGGAGGTAGTTGAGGCAGGGATTATTGCAACGTTTAACAAACAGTTAGACAGGTACATGGATGAGACAGGTTTGGAAGGATATGGGTCAAACACAGGCAGGTGGGACTAGTGTTTAAGAAGGAACTGCAGATGCTAGAAAATCGAAGGTAGAGAAAAATGCTGGAGAAACTCAGCGGGTGAGGCAGCTTCTATGGAGCGAAGGAAATAGGCAACATTTCGGGCCGAAACCCTTCTTCAGACTACTGTAGTCTGGTGGGACTAGTGTAGCTGAGGCATGTTGGTCGGAGTGGGCAAGTTGGGCCGAAGGGCCTGTTTTCACACTGTATGATGCTACGATTGCCAGTACTGTGTCCAGCGTTGTGCGAGAGAAAGCACATCAAAGGCACATCGCACGCTCAGAGATGGGGTTAAAGGACTGCTGCTGCTGTGGCTATTGACACCTCTTCACACCGTGGCATCCGGCCACGGGTGAGACATTCAGTGGAAACTTGTCCGCCATCCCACATGGATGGAAGAGGAGCTCAGGTCGCGCCCTGAAGGCTCTAATCTCCGCGTCAGGTCTTCCATCAGCTACAAAGGGAATCTGTGATTTGATTCACTGCGGGAGGTGACTTGCTGCCATATTTCTGACATTAACACAGCCAATGTGGACTAAAGTAAGTCAGGAGCAGGATTAGGCCATTCGGCCCAACGGGTCGACTCCGCCATTCAATCATGGCTGATCTATTCTTTCCTCTCAACCCCATTCCCCTGCTTTCTCCCCATTACCCTTGACACCCGTACTAATCAAGATAGTATGTGCTGGGTAAACGCTGGTCGGCGTGGACTCGGTGGGCTGAAGGGCCTGTTTCCAGGTTGTATTTCTAAACTATACGCCAGCTCCACATAGCCTAAGCAGTAGATGGAGTCGCCTCAAATGTCCCACCAGTGGAATCCATGCAGAGCTTGCATGTCCGAACGTGTGCACACAAATTGAGAGCACACAAGAGTGTATGTAGTGATGGTGGAATAGCTCGGGCTGGCATGCTGCACTGGGCATGGGTGTGTTTTAGTTTTAGTTTTAGACATGCAGCGCGAAAACAGGCCCTTTGGCCCACGCTGACAGGCAATCACCCGTTCACTCGTTCTATCCTACACACCACGAGAATGATCCCAGGAATGAGTGGGTTAACATATGAGGAGCGTTTGACAGCACTGGAGTTTAGAAGGATGAGGCGGGACCTCATGACTAAATAGTGAAAGGCATAGATAGAGTGGATGTGGAGTGGATGTTTCCACTAGTGGGAGAGTCTAGAACCAGAGGTCATAGCCTCAGAATTAAAGGACGTTCCTTTAGGATGGAGATGAGGAGGAATTTATTTCGTCAAAGGGTGGTGAATCTGTGGAATTCATTGCCACAGAAGGCGGTGGAGGCCAATGGATATTTTTAAGGCAGAGATAGATAGATTCTTAATTAGTATGCGTGTCAAGGGTAATGGGGAGAAGGCAGGAGAATGGGGTTGGGAGGGAGAGATAGATCAGCCTTGATTGAATGGCAGAGTAGACTTGATGGGCCAAATGGCCTAATTCTGCTCCTATCACATGACCATGAAATTATGAACTGGGGACAATTTTACAGAAGCCAATTAATCTTTGGGAGGAAAACTGGAGCACCCGGAGAAAACCCACGCGGTCACGGGGAGAACGTATGAACACCTCGCGGATAGCACTCGTAGTCAGGATTGAATCAGGGACTCTGATGTTGTGAGGCAGCAACTCTATCACCTGGCGCAATGTAGTTAATTGTGTGAGAACCAGTGCGTTTTATACTACAGTACGCGATAGTTTGGTGTACCTTGTACCTTCCGAAGAGTCCACTAGGGACTATACTGGAAGATGGACAATTTTATACGGGACAATTTTTTTTTTTTTTAAACATTTATCGAGCCAATTAATCAAGCCAATTAACCTACAAACCTGTACGTCTTTGGAAGTGTGGGAGGAAACCGAAGATCCCGGAGGAAACCCACGCAGGTCACGGGGAGAACGCACAAACTCCGTACAGACAGTGCCCGTAGTGGGGATTGAACCCGGGTCTCAGGCGCTGCATTTTGCTGTTAGACAGCAGCTCTACCGCTGCGCCACTGGCACCTCTACAAGGTTGTTATTTTGTTTTTCAACTGCATAACGTGCATGTTTATTAAATATGTATAGATAGCAGCACCAACGTGCACAAAAACACAGCGATCAGAACAAAATTGAATTGAAAATGGTGCCAACAGCTTGTTTATTTTACCAGCCTGCTGCCAGGATTAGATGGGATCAGCTATAAAGAGATGTTAGACAAACATGGAATGTTTTCTCTGCAACGCTGGAGGTTGTGTGGAGACCTGATGGAAGTATATCACATTATGAGAGGCATAGAAGGGATAGAGAATCACAATGTATTTAACCAGGGGACAAATGTCAGACTGGAGGGCATAGCTTTAAGGTCAGAGGAGGAAAATTTAAAGGAGATGTGTGGGACAAGTTTTTTTTTACATAGATTGGTGGGTGCCTGGAACGTGCTGCCAGGGCTGGTGGTGGAGGCAGATACGATAGTGGTGTTTAAAAAGGTGTTTAGATAGGCACATGTATATGCAGGGAATGGAGGGATATGGGTTCTATGCAGGCAGAGGGGATTAACTTGGCATCATGTTCGGCACAGACATTGTGGGCCGAAGGACCTGTTCTTGGGCTGTCCTGTTTTGTGTTCCTGCCAAACATCACTCCCAGAAAGCATAAGTAGCGACTAGAGACCCCACTAGATATCTTATAGAAACATATAACATTATAAAAGGACTGGACAAGCTAGATGCAGGAAAAATGTTCCCAATGTTGGGCGAGTCCAGAACCAGGGGCCACAGTCTTAGAATAAAAGGGAGGTCATTTAAGACTGAGGTGAGAAAAAACTTTTTCACCCAGAGAGTTGTGAATTTATGGAATTCCCTGCCACAGAGGGCAGTGGAGGCCAAGTCACTGGATGGATTTAAGAGAGAGTTAGATAGAGCTCTAGGGGCTGGTGGAGTCAAGGGATATGGGGAGAAGGCAGGCACGGGTTATTGATAGGGGATGATCAGCCATGAATGGCGGTGCTGGCTCGAAGGGCCGAATGGCCTCCTCCTGCACCTATTTTCTATCTTCTATGTTCTAATGAAAGCTGAAGAGCTCTGGCGATGATGGGCTACATGGTGGCACAGCGGTAGAGTTGCTGCCTTACAGCACCAGGGACCCGGGTTCGATTCTGACTACGGGTGCTGTCTGTACGGAGTTTGTACGTTCTCCCTGTGACCTGCGTGGGTTTTCTCCCAGATCTTCGGTTTCCTCCCACACTCCAAAGACGTACAGGTTTGTAAGTTGATTGGCTTGGTACAAATGTATAAATGCCGCCAGTGTGTGTAGGATAGTGTTAGTGTGCAGGGATCGCTGGTGGGTACGGACCCAATGGGCCGAATTTCCACGATGTATCTCTAAACTAAACTAAAGGTATGAAGAATTTCCATTCACCTTTTCCTGAGGGTTGATTCACAGACTTTGACCACGCGAATAACCTCCTTTACAGTCCTCCTGAAGTCGTGCATCCTGGCAGCAACCAGCAGAGCTGGGAAAACACAAAGTCAAACTCATTCCCCAAAGACACAGGGCAAAGCAGGCTGCAGTCACGCACAGATAACTCCGACACAGGTAAAACACCACGTATACAAACACAATAACTCAACAACAAGCAGGTGTAAGGGCTCGGTTATTCGTCGACTCCTTCTTGGGCGACACACAGAGGCGCAGCTGGTAGAGTCGCTGCCTCACAGCACCACAGACCCGCATTCCATCCCAACCTCGGGTGCTTTTTTTTTTGGTGTTTGTACGTTCTCCCCGTGACCTGCGTGGGTTTCCTCCCGCATCTCAAAAGGCGTGCGGGTTTGTAGGTTAATTGTCCTGCCTTCTGGGAGAAGATACCGGAGCTTGAAAATCACACATCCAGACTTCAGAACAGCTTCTTCCCCACTGCCTGGCACAGTGGAGCAGCGGTAGTGCTGTCTGTACGGAGTTTGCACGTTCTCCCCGTGACCTGTGCGCCACATATTCAGGGGGACATCCGGGGGGGGGGGAATTTCAAGTACGCTCTCGTAATTTTGTCCGGATCAAAAGAATCGCTGGAAAATCTAACAACCTTTGGCTGCATCCACGACTAATAGCTCTACTCGATAACCAAAAATCTGTAGCCTCCTTTTGCTCTGGTATTTTATTTAATTCACATGTTTAATCAACAATGTTTTATTGTTAATGTTTAATGTTTTAATGTTTTAATGTTTAATGTACGTTATGATGTCACTTGCGGGCGGAGCACCAAGGCAAATTCCTTGTATGTGAATACTTGGCCAATAAACTTATTCATTCATTCAATCTTTGCGCCTTTCCGCTGCTCTAGCGTTAGTGGCTGTGCTTGTTGCTCTCTGTTTATTGTTTAGCCCATGAGCTTCATGCGAGCTCGGAATCTCACAGCACCCAGTGTCCATGATAATAAACTAAAGTGATTCTGAATCTGATACGACACATACACTGCCCGGCCAACTGCTGATGCCAAGCAAATCGCAGATAATCACTGAGACGCAGAGGCAGCCAAGCAGGCAGCTTCCTCACAGCACCCACAAAGATGATCTAAAAATAATCAGCTTCACGTACACGCACAACCTCGAACCTCCCTGACTGCTTGTGCCACTGACACTCAGCGATTGAGGGCGGATAGATGCTGAGTTACTCCAGCACTTTGTGTCTATCTTTGGTATAAACCAGCATCTGCAGTTACTTCCTTCACAGACGGGGGGGTTGTGTCAGCCACGGCTGAGTGGGCAGCCAAGGTTGCAGGTTCATATAAAATATAGAAATATAAAATACAGAAACATATAACATTATAAAAGGACTGGACAAGCTAGATGCAAGAAAAATGTTCCCAAGGTTGGGCGAGTCCAGAACCAGGGGACCACAGTCTTAGAATAAAGGGGAGGTCATTTAAGGCTGAGGTGAGAAAAAAAGTTTTCACAGAGAGTTGTGAATTTGTGGAATTCCCTGCCACAGAGGGCAGTGGAGGCCAAACCACTAGATGGATTTAAGAGAGAGTTAGATAGAGCTCTAGTGGAGTCAAGGGATATGGGGAGAAGGCAGGCACGGGTTATTGATTGGGGACGATCAGCCATGATCACAATGAATGGCAGTGCTGGCTCAAAAGGCCGAATGGCCTCCTCCTGCACCTATTTTCTATGTTTCTATGTTTCTAAGACCGACTCCAGAAGTATTTAAACCACACAAGTCTAGCGTAATAGATAGGATGAACGCACAGGCCTTTGCCCAAGGTAAAATAATCTTTTACCCAGGGCAAAAAAATAGGGGGAATCAAGAACCAGAGGACATAGATTTAAGGTGAGAGGAGGAAAGAATTATTAGCAACCCGGGGGGAAACTTCTTCACTCAGAGGGTGGAGGCTGTATGGATCGAGTTGCCAGAGGAGGTAGCTGAGGCAGGTACGATAACAAGATTGAAAAAACACTTGGACGAGAACATGTGGAGAAAGAAGGAACTGCTGATGCTGGTTTATACGTAAGATAGACACAAAGTTCTGAGTAACTCAGCAGGCCAGGCAGCATCTCGAACCGAAACGTCACCCTTCCTTTTTCTCCAGAGATGCTGCCTGACCTGCTGTGTTACTCCAGCAGCTTTGTGTCTACCTTTGGACAAGTACATGAATAAGAAAGATTGAGAGGGATATGGGTCAGATTTGGCAGTGTCGATGGATCTATCTTTCGGATAAAGTGTCACGAATCGCCCTCATCTCCTCCAGGGTCAATGTGAAAGATGCCCAAGCTCCATCTCAAAGAAAAATACAAGGTAGACGAAAATGCTGGAGAAACTCAGCTGGTGAGGCCGCATCTATGGAGCGAAGGGATGGCGTTTCGGGTCGAGACCCTTCTTCAGGTGAGGCAGCTCCATAGATGCTGCCTCACCCGCTGAGTTTCTCCCGCATTTTTGTCCACCTTTGATTTTTCCAGCATCTGCAGCTCTTTCTCAAAGGAAAATACAGGTGTGTTCGCCAATATCCATCCCTCAGTCAATATCAATGGAACAGATGACGTGGTCATTCCCCACACGGATCTTTGTCAGAGCTTGGTACAAGTGAATTGGCTGCTGTATAACAGTGCCTGTAATTCAGATATACTTCATTAACTCTAAAGCACTTGCAGACATCCAGAGGTCAGGAAGGGAGCTACTGAAAGAGATTTGTTCCTTTTATTGCCTTTCAGTGCATAACAGCTTATAGACCCATGACTGTGCAGCCAAATACAAATCTAACTCAATTGACAAATTCCCAGACGACACACCACCGTAGCAGGCCGGATATCAAATAATGATAAGATGGGGTACTGGAAGCAGATTGAGAATCTCTAAACCTGGGGCCAAGACACCAACCGCTCCCTCAAAGACAGACAAAAAATGCGGGTGAGGTAGCATCTATCGAGAGAAGGAATAGGTGATGTTTCGGGTCGGACTGATGTCGGGGGAAAGAAAGGAAAAGGTGGAGACAGTGGGCTGTGGGAGAGCTGGGAAGGAGGGGGGGAAGGAGGGAAAAAGCCTGGCCTACCTGAAATTGGAGAAGTCAATGTTCATACCGCTGGGGTGTAAACTACCCAAGCGAAATATGAGATGCTGTTCCTCCAATTTGCAGTGGGACTCACTCTGGCAATGGAGGAGGCCCAGGACAGAAAGGTCGGATTCGGAATGGGAGGGGGAGTTGAAGTGCTGAGCCACCAGGAGATCAGGTTGGTTAGTGCGAACCGAGCGGAGGTGTTGGGCGAAGCGCTCGCCAAGCCTGCGCTTGGTCTCACCGATGTAGAAGGGTCTTGACCCGAAACGTTACCTATTCCTTCTCTCCATAGATGCTGACTCACCCGCTGAGTTTCTCCAGCATTTTTTGTCTACCTTCGATTTTTCCAGCATCTGCAGTTCTTTCATAAACATCTCCCTGATCAGCAAGATGAAGGCGATTGTGATGACTCCAGGAAGTGATTCGTGTAAAGATACTAGCCACTACAGCCTGTTTCACTATTACAGCACCTTTAAAAGTATAACATTGGAACCTCCGACACACTAAATAGGTGCCAATAGACAATAGATAATAGGTGCAGGAGTAGGCCATTCAGCCCTTCGAGCCAGCACCGCCATTCAATGTGATCATGGCTGATCATCCCCAATCAGTACCCCGTTCCTGCCTTCTCCCCATATCCCCTGACTCCGCTATCTTTAAGAGCCCTATCTAGCTCTCTCTTGAAAGTATCCGGAGAACCGGCCTCCACCGCCCTCTGAGGCAGAGAATTCCACAGACTCACAACTCTCTGTGTGAAAAAGTGTTTCCTCGTCTCCGTTCTAAATGGCTTACCCCTTATTCTTAAACTGTGTGTGGCCCCTGGTTCTGGACTCCCCCAACATCGGGAACATGTTTCCTGCCTCTACTGTGTCCAAACCCTTAATAATCTTATATGTTTCAATAAGATCCCCTCCCATCCTTCTAAAGTGATGGGTGTATGGAACAAGTGGCCAGAGGAGCTCTAACAATATTGGATGCTTATGAAAGGTTTCGAGGGATATGGGTCAACTGCAGACAGGTGGCACTGGTGTAGATGGGGCTGAAGGGTCTGTTTCCGTGCTGTAGGGCTGTATGACTCTATCTACCTGCACATGGTGTCTCCCCTTCCATTGTACATGTGGCTGTCTAAATACCTCTTAGAGTTTGGCATAGCATCTGTTTCTAGCACTTCCCCTGGCAGTGTGTTCCAGACACCCAGCATTCTCTGTGTAAACACCCGGCCTTGCCAAACCCATTTATACTCTCCCCCTCTCACCTTCGACCTGTGTTCGGTCATCACTATGACCATGGCTGTGACAACATGACTATCTCTCTCCTGTCTACCCCTATATACTTTTATCACGTTGTACTCTGACATTCCAATTCAAGTTAGTCCAACCTCTCCTCACATATGCTGTATACCCTCGATTCCAAGCGATATCCTGCAAACCTATGTCCACCTACCACTTGTGTAGCAAGGAACTGCAGGTGCTAGTTTATACCGAAGATAGACACAAAGTGCTGGAGTAACTCAGAGGGTAAGGCAACGTTTCTGGTGAAAAAGGATAGGTGAGGTTTTGGGTCGAGACCCATCTTTGCACCTACCACTTGCCAGGCTTTGTCCCACCCCCACCTCTCTTTTACAGCTCCCTCCCCCCACTACGTACAGTCTGAAAGGTCTCCTGTCCATTCCCACCACAGATGTTGTCTGAGCCGCTGAGTTGCTCAAGATTCCAGCATCTGCAGTTCCTTGTCTCCATCCTGCTGAACCTCTTCTGCACCTTCTGTACAACTAGAATTGTGACTTAGCAAGAGGATCACCATCTTAGATAACAATTCAATTCTTCCCATTTGACACTTCTCTATCCCATTCTTTGTTCCTTGTCCCATTCTCATCATCCCTTTGGGCAATGAATCTCTTCATAATTGCAGCCTATAAAGACCAGGTGTCACTAGATGGAGAATCCTCTCCGTGGATTGTCACCTTGTCGTGGTGGAGAAGCTTGTGTGGACCTGAGATCCTGAGAGCGATGCCGTCTGGAGCTATGCTCCTGGTAGGGCCATTCATGGCGTTAAGGTCGAGGGGGAGGTCTCTGACAAAGAGCAATCCAACCAAGACCTCAACGGTGGAACAGGCGGAGGATGATGGCTGACCTTAGTGGAGGGTCACAACGGCTGGGAAGGCGGATGAAGGCTGCAGCAGAAAAGGGTCTCCGGTTGTCTTGGACTCCATGCCACTGGATCCTGACCCAGATATGTCAAGGACCATGGGGTGGCTGCCTGGGCACCAGTCTCCCCATGTGAAACAAAGTCACACACAGGCGTCCTCCACTCCTGGAGACACCCATGGTCAACCATGACCGAGGGGGGCCTTAGAAGAAGTAAGACCAGGTGCCACTAGATACTGAAGCGCTGCTTCCTGTCACACATTAGAAGGGTCTATTGTTCCAGAGGCCACAGGAGTAGCAGCATTGCTTTGTCTATAACATTTTTTGAGTCTTTAGACTTCAGAGATACAGCACGGAAACAGGCCCTTCGGCCCACCGAGTCCACGCTGGCCAGCGATCACCCCGTTCACTCGCACTATCCTACATGCATGAGGGACAATTTTCAATTTTACCGAAGCCAATTAGCCTACTAACCTGTACGTCTTTGGAGTGTGGGTGAAAACCGGAGCACCCGGAGAAAACCCACGTGGTCAAAGGGAGAACGTGCAAACTCCGTCCAGACAGCACCCGTAGTCAGGATCAAACCTGGATCTCTGGCGCTGTGAGGCAGCAACTCTACCGCTGCCCCACCGTGCCGGCCTAGTCATAAGAGTGCGACAGCATGGAAAGTGACCAACGTGTCCACGCCGACCAAGATGCCTCATCTGGGTTGCTCCCATTTTCCTGCATTTGGCCCCTATCCATCTACATTTTTCCCATCCCTCCATCTGCACAAATGTCTTTTAAAAGCTTCTACTGTGCATACCTCAACTACTTCCTCTGGCTTAATTTGAAAAATTGCTCTTTATAGTAATGAAGTCTATATTCTTAGCACTCTCTGGTGAAGTCTTTTTTCTGGATTCCCTGAGGGATGTGTGCATAATTATTTTATATTTATGGCTCTTGCATTAGCTTTAGCGGACAAGAGGAAACATCCTCTTCACACTTACCCAATCAAATCCTCTTCATAATTAAAAACATCCTCTCCAGGCACCATTCACCCTGCGTAAACCACAGCCTGCTCTAGATCCCGAGATGCAGAAAACTTCAAAGTACATGGTTCCTGATTAAGGTAGATGAATGGACAGCACAAAGTGATGTCAATGGGAAAGATCTCATAAGCAGTACGGAGCCATGGTTTAAAACAATATTAAGCACAGAAGGTTAAGAGGGGACTTGATAGAGGTCTTTAAAATTATGAGCGGGTTAGACAGAGTGGACGTGGATAAGCTTTTCCCATTGAGAGTAGGGAAGATTCAAACAAGGGGACATGACTTGAGAATTAAGGGACAGAAGTTTAGGGGGAACATTAGGGGGAACTTCTTTACTCAGAGAGTGGTAGCTGTGTGGAATGAGCTTCCAGTGGAAGTGGTGGAGGCAGGTTCGATGTTATCCTTTAAAAATAGATTGGATGGGTATATGGACGGGAAAGGAATGGAGGGTTATGGTCTGAGTGCAGGTAGATGGGACTAGGGGGAAGTATTTTATTTTTAATTTTAAAAAAAAATTTAAAAAATAAAAAATAAAAAAATTAAATGTTCGGCACGGACTTGAAGGGCCGAGATGGCCTGTTTCCGTGCTGTTATGGTTATATGGTTATATGGTTATATAAGCAGTTCCTAACATTTCAGAGAGTGATGGGCTGAGCCCAGTCCATCGCGGACGGGCACAGCCCTCCTATGGCACTGCTATAAGCATGCAGGTACAGCAGGCAGAATGGCATTTTGGCCTTTATAACAAGAGAAATTGAGTATAGGAACAAAGATGTCCTTCTGCAGTTGTCCAGGGCCCTAGTGAGACCACACCTGGAGTATTGTGTGCAGTTTAGGTCCCCTAATTTGAGGAAGGACATTCTTGCTATTGAGCACAGCGCAGGTTTACAAGGTTAATTCCCGGGATGGCGGGACTGTCATATGCTGAGAGAATGGAGCAGCTGGGCTTGTATACTCTGGAATTTAGAAGGATGAGAGGTTCTTATTGAAACATATAAGATTATTAAGGGTTTGGACACGCTAGAGGCAGGAAACATGTTACCAATGTTGGGGGAGTACAGAACCAGGGGCCACTGTTTCAGAATAAGGGGTAAGCCATTTAGAACGGAGACGAGGAAACACTTTATCACAAAGAGTTGTGAGTCTGTGGAATTCTCTGCCTCAGAGGGCGGTGGAGGCCGGTTCTCTGGATGCTTTCAAGAGAGAGCTAGATAGGGCTCTTAAAGATAGCGGAGTCAGGGGATATGGGGAGAAGGCAGGAACGGGGTACTGATTGGGGATGATCAGCCACGATCACATTGAATGGCGGTGCTGGCTCTAAGGGCCGAATGGCCTACTCCTGCACCTATTGTCTATTGTCACCACCATCTCAACCATCTGCATGAGGTGCTGCCTCATCAAGGTGGCATCTATCCTCAAGGCTCCCTGCCATCTGGGCCGTGCCCTCGTTTAAGTTTAGGTTCGTTATTGTCATGTGTACCGAGGTACAGTGAAAAGCTTGGTTGTTGCACGCTATCTAACAGCTCAGACAATGCTAAATATAAATACAATCAAGCCAAGCTCCAGTGCAACAGGTAGAGCAAAGGGGAAGATACAGAGTGCAGAATATAGTTCTCAGCATTGTAGCGCATCAGTTCCACAGACAAAGTCCAATGTCCACAATGGGGTAGAGGTGAATCGGACAGTACCCTAGCTTATGGAAGGACCATTCAGAAGCCTGATAACAGAGAGGAAGAAGCTGTTCCTGAGTCTGGTGGTGCGGGCTTTCAAGCTTCTGTACCTTCTGCCGGACGGGAGCGGGGAGAAGAAGGCAGAGAAGCCCGAAGTCCCACACCACCAGGTTCAGGAACAGCTACTTCCCTGCAACCATCAGGCGTGGTGATTAGAGGGGGCAATTTTAACTTTGACAATAGACAATAGGTGCAGGAGTAGGACATTTGGCCCTTCGAGCCAGCACCGCCATTCAATGTGATCATGGCTGATCATCCCCAATCAGTACCCCGTTCCTGCCTTCTCCCCATATCCCCTGACTCCGCTATTTTTAAGAGCCCTATCTAGCGCTCTCTTGAAAGCATCCTGAGAACCTGCCTCCACCGCCCTCTGAGGCAGAGAATTCCACAGACTCACCACTCTCTGTGAGAAAAAGTGTTTCCTTGTCTCCGTTCTAAATGGCTTACTCCTTATTCTTAAACTGTGGCCCCTGGTTCTGGACTCCCCCAACATCGGGAACATGTTTCCTGCCTCTAGCGTGTCGAAGCCCTTAACAATCTTATATGTTTCAATGAGATATCCTATCATCCTTCTAAACTCCAGAGTGTACAAGCCCAGCCGCTCCATTCTCTCAGCATATGACAGTCCCGCCATCCCGGGAATTAACCTTGTAAACCTACGCTGCACTCCCTCAATAGCAAGAATGTCCTTCCTCCATACTTTGGTATAGATTGAGCAAATCAAATTGGCAAAGGCAGCCTTGAGATTGAGTTGATGGAGTATTTGGGACAGGTTCTTCAAACAAGATGTCGTAGAGGCATCAAGGGGACAAGGTATTTTTGAACTGGTCATCTGTTCTAAGACAGGAGTAATGAATGATCTCATGGTTCACAACCCCGCAGGAAATGATTAGTGCAGGAAATGATTTCACATGCAGTTTGAGAACGCGGAGCTTGGGTTTGAAGCGAGTGACTAAAATTATAAAGGTGTGAAGGCAGTGTTGGTGAAAAAGAACAGGGAAAATATATTAAAAGATAAGACAGCGGATAAGTAGCGGCAGATAAGAAAACATTTCACCTTGCTCAGCAAGAAATCTTCTCCACTGAGAAATAAAGGTTATCCAGCCAGGGCAAGCTGAAAAAAGGTATTAAATTGAAAGAAAAGGCATATAATATTGCCAGGATTAGCAGCTGGCCAGAAGATTGAAAAATGATTAGAACAAATACAGAATAACAAAAATAAGATAATGGGGAGAGAAAACATTATCAGGGAAGCCTAGCAAGAAATATTGAGACTGACAGAATGAGATTGTTCAAGGGTACAACATAACAGCAGTGAAAGTAAATGCTGATTGCTGAGAGGCATAGACAGGGACTTAATAATGAAATTGAAAAGCCTTTGAACAAACATTCTGTATGCATAGTCGAAGATACAAAAATCACCCCGGTTACACAAGAAAATCAGCGAGCAAAAATTAATAATGTCATCAGAGGAAAATGCGTACGGTATATTAATGGGACCATCGGTTTAGAACGGCAATCCAACCCTTACAAATAATGGCCAACATCTTCGGAAGAAGTGGATGCAGAGATACTGAATTAATTGTTCTTGCAATCTTCCAAAAGTCCCTCAACTCTGAAAGGTCCCAATATATTGGGGGGTAGTCAATATATTGAGTTGGGTCTGAAGAAGGGTCTCGACCCGAAACGTCACCTATCCAGAGATGCTGCCTGTCCCGCTGAGTTACCCCAGCATTTTGTGTCTATCTAGTGAGTTAGCAAGCTGGATACAAAATTGGCTTGGTGGTGGGAGGCAGAGAGTGGTAGGAAAGTGTGGAAGAAGGAACTGCAGATGCTGGTTTACACCGAAGATAGACACAAAACGCTGGAGTAACTCAGCAGGACAGGCAGCATCTCTGGAAAGAAGGAATGGGTGATGTTTTGGGGCTGAAGAAGGGTCTCAATCTGAATCGTCACCCATTCCTTCTCTCCAGAGATGCTGCCTGTCCCGCTGAGTTACTCCAGCATTTTGTGTCTGTCTTGAGAGGTAGGGAAGGTTGTTTGGGGACTGAAGACTGGTGGTGGGCCGCAGGGATCAGTGCTGGAGTTGATCATATATTGGTCTTCATATCGATACTGGTGTTTATCATGTATTATTGATTTGGATGAGAACATAAGAGGCATGATTCGCCCAACACCTGCGCTCGGTTCGCAATAACCAACCTGGGTGGCTCAGCACTTCAACTCCCCCTCCCATTCCCAATCCGACCTTTCTGTCCTGGGCCTCCTCCATGGCCAGAGTGAGTCCCACCATTAATTGGAGGAGCAGCACCTCATATTTCGCTTGGGTAGTTTACACCCCAGCGGTATGAACATTGACTTCTCCAATTTCAGGTAGTCCCTGCTTTCTCCCTCTTTCCCCTCCGCCTTCCCAGCTCTCCTTCAGCCCACTGTCTCCGCCTCTTCCTTTCTTCTTCCCGCCCCCCCTCCCCACATCAGTCTGAAGAAGGGTCTCGACCCGAAACGTCACCTATTTCCTTCGCTCCATAGATGCTGCCTCACCCGCTGAGTTTCTCCAGCATTTTAGTCTACCTAAGTGGCATGATTAGTAAGTTTGAAGATGTCATGAGGAATAATTGAATGTTAGTCATAGAGCTATACAGTGCGGAACTAGCTGTGTACTTCAGCCCAACTAGTTTAGGCTGCCTTCCTGAGCAGGTCCCACTTGCCTAATGCCTGAGCCATATCCCACTCAAGGTGTGGGAAAGAACTGTAGATGCTGGTTTAAATCAAAGGTAGACATAAAATGCTGGAGTAACTCAGCGGGACAGGCAGCATCTCTGGAGAGAAGGAATGGGTGACGTTTCGGGTCGAGTGTCTACCATACCCCACTCAAGCTCTCCTTCCCATGTACCTACCCAAATGTCTTTTACATGTAGTAACTTTACTTTGGACTTTAGAGATACATCTAAAAGAGATATGTGGCCCCTTGGCCCACCAAATCTGCACCGACCAGCGATCACTCTGTACACTAACATACACACACTGGAGACAATTTATTTTACAACTTACTGAAGCCAATTAACTTACAAACCTGCACATCTTTGGAGTGTGGGAGGAAACCGGAGCACCCGGGGAAAACCCACACGGGTCACTGGGAGAACGTACAACTCCGTACAGACAGCACCTGTAGTCAGGATCGAACCTGGATCACTGGCGCTGTGAGGCAGCAACTCCACCGCTGCGCCACCGTGCTGCCCACAACAGTTGCCGCCTCTACCGATTCCTCTGGCTGCTCGTTTCACATACCGTTGAAGCGAGACGCACTGGATTTACAGGAATGAGGGCAGATCTGATTCAAACATGGGAGACATCCAGAGGGACTACCAGGGTAGTGAGCCCCCTCCCCCTCCCGGGGGAATATCTAGAATATCTGCTTAGAATTGAGATAGGATTCTCTCACAGGGTTGAAAATCTTTTATTCTCGAAGAGCAATGGAGGCTGAATCATTGAATATATTCAAGATTCAAATAGCAAAATCTCTTGGGGAATCAAGAGATTAAGGCGTCGGGCAGGAGAGTAGAGTTGAGACCAAATCAAATCAGTCACAATCTTATTAACTGTGGAGGCAAAGCAATGATGACAAAGCTCGGGGCCATATGACCTAATCCTCAATTTCTCATGGAAATCATTTCTGCACCTTCTCCGAGCCTCTGTATCCTCTGCCCACAAGTTCGTTCACAGGTTATAGTGGTAGAATTCGGCCATTCGGCCCATCGAGTCCACTCCGCCATTCAATCATGGCTGATCTCGGTCTCCTAATCCCATTTTCCTGCCTTCTCCCCAGAACCCTTGACACCCAAAATCTAATCAAGAATCTGTCTATCTCTGCCTTAAAAATATCCACTGACTTGGTCTCCACAGAGCCCTGTGGCAAAGAATTCCACAGATTAACTACCCTCTGACTAAAGAAGTTCCTCCTCACCTCCTTTCTAAAAGAGCGCCCTTTAATTCTGAGGCTGTGACCTCTGGTCCTAGACTCTCCCACCAGTGGAAACATCCTCTCCACATCCACTCTATCTATGCCAGCCCTCCTGGAGTGGTACACACAGTGCAGGATTACACCACACTGCCCTGATGTAAGGTCCCAACCCAACATCTCTTCGTCTCCACAGATCCTGCCTGGCGTGCTGAGTTCCTCCAGCACTTTGTTTTTTTCCCCCCAAAGTGCATTGTCCTCCACTTGTTCAGCCAGGTTTGAGTAGCAATTTAGAGATACAGCATGGATCACCCGTTCACACTAGGTCTATGTTATCCCACTTTCTCATCCACTCCCTCCACACTAGGGGTAATTTAGGTTTTAGTTTAGAGATACAACGTGAAAACATGTCCTTCGGCCCACCGTGTCCACACCGACCATCAATCACCCGTACACTGGTTCTATGTTTCGCAACCTACACACTAGGGATAATTTACAGAGGGCCGATTAACCTACAAACCCGCACGTCTTTGTGATGTGGGAGGAAACCGGAGCACCGGGAGAAAACACCTCAAGGTCACAGGGAGAACGTACAAACTCTGTATAGACAGCACCTGTAGTCTGGATTGCATCTGGGTCCCTGTTGCTGTAAAGCCCCTGTCCCACTGTGCGAGATCATTCAAGAGTTCTCCCGAGTTTCCCCTGATTCGAACTCGGAGAATTACGGTAATGGCCGTTCGTAGGTACTCGGGGCTCTCGTGGACATTTTTAACAAAATGTTGAAAAATGTTTGCGAGCTTACCGCGTTTCCCGAGTACCTGCCGTTAGCGCTACGAGCCGCTAAGAGACGTCCCCGAGCTCCGACGTACCCGCTACGTACATTCTACGTGCTTACCACGAGTTTGATATTTTTTTAAATACCTCTAGAAAGACCTCATACAGTGGGACAGGGGCTTAAGGCACCAACTTTACCCCTGCGCCACTGTGTGGCCCTAGGGGCAATTTACAGAGGGCCAATTAACCTACAAACCCGCACGTCTTTGTGATGTGGGAGGAAACCGGAGCACCCGGAGGAAACCCACGCGGTCACAGGGAGAACGTGCAAACACCACACACAGACAGCAGCCGAGGTCAGGATCAAACCCGGGTCTCCGGCGCTGTGAGGCAGCTGTGCTACTGTGCCACCCAAATTGCAGGAGATAGGAGCTGATGTAAGTGTGGTAAAAGAGGGGGCGAGGGTCAGGGTACACTGTAGGGTGGAGGTAAACGGAGGCCTGTGCAAAAGGAGCGGGGAGAGGGTGAGGGAGCAGGGTTGAGGTGTTGCTGGGGGTGGGGGTGGGGATGATGGACAAGGACGGGTACCTGCTCCACAGAGCCCTGACGGCCGCCGGCCTGTGTGCATCCAGTCTCTCTTCATCCTCTGTAGCAGCCGGAGAGCTGTCATGGACACCTCATGATTCTTATTGCCAAACTCCAGCATGTGGGCAAACCGTGGGATGTACAAACATGGGTCTGTGGGAAAAGGAAGGGATGTTAGAATGAGGTGGGGGGGAAAGAAAGATCATAAATCATATAACAGTGCAGCACATACCAAACAAGACCAGAGTGCAAAGGATAACTACCACACCTCCATTCCTTCTCTCCACAGATGCTGCCTGACCCGCTGAGTTACTCCAGCACTTTGTGTCTACTCTCCTTATACCTAACACCCACTAATCCAGGCATCATTCTGGTAGACCTCCTGTGCACCCTCTCCAATGCCTCCACATTCCTCTCAACAACACTCAATACTGCAAATGGGATATAAATATATGCCAATGGGGCATCAGAATCCTATAAAGCTCCATCAAGGCTTCCTGAATCTTCTCCGGTCAGGAATGCGGCCGTTCCAGCTGGTCCAGCCGCTGAGAGGACTCTCCCGACGCCGGGGCAACAGCACCCGGTGAGAACGGCCAGGAACATCGGGCCTCCGTAGAGGCAATAGCGGAGGCCTCAATAGGCCTGACTTTGGGGAGAACTGGGGTTGGGGACTGGACATTGTGCCTTCCCCCACAGTGTTGTCCATTGTGGGGGGATGATTTTTGTGTGTAGTGTCTATTTTAGTCTGTGTCCAAGATGGCGGTCGGAAGGGAGAGTGGACGCTGGCGTGGTTTAGCTGCCGCTGCTCTCTCTTCACATAATGTTTCTGATTTTTTGTCTTTGGATCGAATTCTGTCTTTAATTTGTGTAGTGGTGATGTCTTTATAATTTATTTTACTCCGATTATATGTTTCTTACTTGTTAAATTCTGTAAGGTGTCCTTGAGCCTTTGGTATAAGGCGCCCATAAATAAAATTTATTATTATTATTATTATAGTTGTAACTGCCACAATAGCTGATCTTAACATTAAAAACGTTTAAAAAAATAATATTTCTAGCTTCAATGAGAAATGGTTTAAAATAAAAGAATACTTCTAGCAACAACTAGAATGCTACAGCTAGACTTATAACAGTTTAGTTTAGAGATGCAGCATAAAAATAGCCCTTCGGCCCACTAAGCCAATGCTGACCATGGATCACCCATTCACACTTGTTCTATGTGATGCCACTTTCTCATCCACTCCCTACACAATGGAGGTAAATTTTATTTTACAGAGGGCCAATTTATCCACAAACCCGTGTTTAAGAAGGAACTGCAGATGCTGGAAAATCGAAGGTAGACAAAAGTGCTGGAGAATCTCAGCGGGTGCAGCCACTGAGTTTCTCCAGCACTTTTGTCAATCTACAAACCCGCATGTCTTTGGGATGTGGGAGGAAACTGGATCACCCGAGGAAAAAGCACAGGGAGCACGTGCAAACTGCACTCAGACAGCACCCAAGGTCAAGATCACAGCCGGGTCTCCAGCGCTGTGAGGTAGAGGTTCTGCCAGCTGCACCCCTCCGCTACCCAAATGGGGAACGGTTTGCCGGCATGAGGAACAGCATACTCCCTCCGAATCTGAATGTGTTTTTCACCAGCCATGTGCACAGCACCACTTGTTTGCTCCTGATAGTACAACATTATAGCTGTACTTGAGAATGTCACACTCAATTACAACATTATTCAAAAATACTGATATGACAAAACTGCTATAATATTAAACCACAAACAGAACAGGAACAGTAACACAGTGATGTAATGTTTGGGACACATTGTACCAAAGAGGCAGTAACATACTGATGTAGCATTCTAAAGATATTCCTCAACAATAACACTTCAGCATGACTTTTAATTCTGCCTATGTTTTTTTTGTTTTTTTCATAGGGGGGGGGGGGGGGGGGATTTGAACATTTCTTAGTTTCTTAAATGCATAACAATTTAAAATAATCTTCCCAATCTTTTCCTGAAGATTTAGGCTTCCAGAACCAGAGGCCACAGTTCCAGAACCTAGGGAAATACTTTTTTCACCCAGAGAGTTGTGAGTCTGTGGAATTCTCTGCCACAGAAGGCGGTGGAGGCCAATTCTCTGGATGCTTTCAAGAGCAAGTTAGATAGAGCTCTAAAAGATAGCGGAGTCAGGGGATATGGGGAGAAGGCAGGAACGGGGTACTGATTGGGGTTGATCAGCCATGATCACATTGAATGGCGGTGCTGGCTCGAAGGGCCGAATGGCCTACTCCTGCACCTATTGTCTATTGGGGGGTGATGGCAGATGATACAATAAAGGGAGAGTATAATGGTAGAACAGCACCAATGTTCAGTAGTGTAAGGATATCTACTGTATCCGCTGTTCCAGGTGTCAACTTCTCTACATCAGCGAGACCAAGCGCAGGCTCGGCCATCGTTTCGCTGAACACCTCCGCTCAGTCCGCCTTAACCTACCTGATCTCCGGGTGGCTCAGCACTTCAACTCCCCCTCCCATTCCCAATCTGACCTTTGTGTCCTGGGCCTCCTCCATTGTCACATTGAGGCCCGGCGCAAATTGGAGGAACAGCACCTCATATTTCTCTTGGGTAGTTTACAGCCCAGGGGTGTGAACATTGACTTCTCTAACTTCAGATAGCCCTTGCTTTCTCTCTCCTTCCCCACCCCCTTCCCAGTTCTCCCACTAGTGTTACTGTCTCCGACTACATTCTATCTTTGTCCCGCCCCCTCCCCTGACATCAGTCTGGAGTAGGGTCTCGACCCGAAACATCGCCCATTCCTTCCCTCCAGAGATGCTGCCTGTCCCTCTGGGTTACTCCAGCATTTTGTGTCCACCAATGTTCAGTTGACTGATCAATCTCTGACGTGAAGCCAGTAACTTAACCACTATCCAATGAAGGTTGAAATCCTTGCATGGGAAGGAACTGCAGATGCTGGTTTAAATCAAAGATAGACACAAAATGCTGGAGTAACTCAGCGGGACAGGCAGCATCTCTGGAGAGAAGGAATGGCCGAAGTTTCGGGTCCCGTCCCGAAACGTCACCCATTCCTTCTCTCCAGAGATTCTGCCTGTCCTCGTATATATCTTAACGGTGAGAGAACGGAGAAGCAACATAATTAAGGCCACGGTGTATACGCTTCACTAACAGCAAGGACCTTAGGTACAAGCAGTAATCAGAAAAACTGATGAAAGGTCGACTTTCACCTCAGGAGAGTTTGGAACGAGACGAGACGAGATGCTCCCTGCCGATCACCAGCCCCTCTCACTCACCCCCTTCGACGTGTACGTGGCACTGAGTAGGACTAATGCACGTAAGGCTGCTGGCCCCGACGGCATCCCCGGGCGCGTCCTCAGGGCCTGTGCTGCGCAGCTGACAGACGTCTGGACTGACATCTTCAACCTGTCACTTGCCCAAGCAGTTGTGCCCACGTGCCTTAAATCCACCTCCATCGTGCCGGTGCCAAAACACTCCACTGCGGCAAGCCTCAACGACTTCCGCCCAGTTGCACTTACTCCCATCATCGCCAAGTGCTTCGAGAGGCTGGTCCTGGCACACCTCAAAGGCTGCCTACCCCCCACGTTGGATCCCTATCAGTTTGCCTACCGCAAGAACAGGAGTACGGAGGATGCCATCTCAACGGCACTTCACTCCGCCCTCTCCCACCTCGACAACAGAGACACTTACGTAAGAATGCTGTTCATCGATTACAGCTCAGCATTCAACACCATCATACCCTCTAAACTGATCACCAAACTCGGTGACCTGGGCATCGACCCCTCCCTCTGCAACTGGATACTGGACTTTCTAACCAACAGACCCCAGTCTGTTAGGTTAGACAAGCACACCTCTTCAACCCTCACCCTGAACACCGGCGTTCCACAGGGCTGTGTGCTGAGCCCCCTCCTCTACTCCCTCTTCACCTACGACTGCACACCTGTACATGGTACTAACACCATCATCAAGTATGCAGATGATACAACGGTGATTGGCCTCATCAGCAACAACGATGAGTCGGCCTATAGGGAGGAGGTCCAGCTCCTAGCAGCATGGTGCGCTGACAACAACCTGGCCCTTAACTCCAAGAAGACCAAGGAGCTCATTGTAGACTTCAGGAAGTCTAGGGGCGGCATGCACACCCCCATCCACATTAACGGGAGGGAGGTGGAACGTGTTTCCAGCTTCAGGTTCCTGGGGGTCAACATCTCCGATGACCTCTCTTGGACCAACAATACCTCAACTCTGGTCAAGAAGGCTCACCAGCGTCTCTTCTTCCTGAGGAGACTAAAGAAGGTCCATCTGTCTCCTCGGATTCTGGTGAACTTCTACCGCTGCACCATCGAGAGCATTCTTACCAACTGCATCACAGTATGGTATGGCAACTGCTCTGTCTCCGACCGGAAAGCACTGCAGAGGGTGGTGAAAACTGCCCAACGCATCACCGGTTCCTCACTCCCCACCATTGAGTCTGTCCAAAGCAAGCGTTGTCTGCGAAGGGCGCTCAGCATCGCCAAGGACTGCTCTCACCCCAACCACAGACTGTTTACCCTCCTACCATCCGGGAGGCGCTACAGGTCTCTCCGTTGCCGGACCAGCAGGTCCAGGAACAGCTTCTTCCCTGCGGCGGTTACACTACTCAACACTGTACCTCGGTGACTGCCAATCACACCCCCCCCCCGGACACTCCTCCCACCAGGATTTATTAGATTTATTTATTTACTGCTCATATTAATGTCGCTCTTCTAGGGAGATGCTAACTGCATTTCGTTGTCTCTGTACTGTACACTGCACAATGACAATAAAGTTGAATCTGAATCTGAATCTGAGAATGTTGCAAAGCCTTGGTGACGTTGAAGCCCTGCATTGTTCTGGACACTGAATCTGTGGGAACATGTGGCGGCCTTTGCAGCAAGAATTCCTAGAGACTGGACTAGGGACAAAAGACACTGGAATGTGACAGTTTGAATGTTACAAACTAATAATGGTTTTAATGAAAGCATTAGAGGAATGGTGGGATGGCGGGACTTTCATATGAAGAAAGACTGGATAGACTCGGCTTGTAGTCGCTGGAATTTAGAAGATTGAGGGGGGATCTTATAGAAACTTAGAAAATTCTTAAGGGGTTGGACAGGCTAGATGCAGGAAGATTATTCCCGATGTTGGGGAAGTCCAGAACAAGGGGGTCACAGTTTAAGGATAAGGGGAAGTCTTTTAGGACCGAGATGAAAAAAAAAATTTCACACAGAGAGTGGTGAATCTGTGGAATTCTCTGCCACAGAAGGTAGTTGAGGCCAGTTCATTGGCTATATTTAAGAGGGAGTTAGATGTGGCCCTTGTGGCTAAAGGGATCAGGGGGTATGGAGAGAAGGCAGGTACAGGATACTGAGTTGGATGATCAGCCATGATCATATTGAATGGCGGTGCTGGCTCGAAGGGCCGAATGGCCTACTCCTGCACCTATTTTCCATGTTTCTATGTTTCTATGAATAGGGGAACTCTTTCCCCTGGTGGCATTAAGCACAGACTATGTAATGCATGTGTAGGAAAGATCTGCAGATGCTGGTTTAAATCGAAGATAGACACAAAATGCTGGAGTAACTCAGCGGGACAGGCAGCGTCTCTGGAGATAGTCTGAAGGAGGGTCTCGACCTGAAACATCACCCATTACTTCTCTCCAGAGATGCTGCCTGTCCCGCTGAGTTACTGCAGCATTTTGTGTCTATCTTAGAGTGAAAACATAGTCTTTTACCCAGGGTATGAGAATCAGAAACCAAGAACATAGGTTTAAGGTGAGAGGGAGATATTGAATAGGATACTGAGGGACAACTTTTTCACTCAGAGTGTGATGGGTATATGGAGTGAGCTGTCAGAGGAGGTAGTTGAAGCAGGTACTGTAACATTATTTAAACAACACTTGGACAGGTACATGGACAGGAAAAGGAAAGGTTTATCTGTCATATGTCTGTCATATGCTGAGAGAATGGAGCGGCTGGGCTTGTACACTCTGGAGTTTAGAAGGATGAGAGGGAATCTCATTGAAACATATAAGATTGTTAAGGGCTTGGACACGCTAGAGGCAGGAAACATGTTCCCGATGTTGGGGGAGTCCAGAACCAGGGGCCACAGTTTAAGAATAAGGGGTAAGCCATTTAGAACGGAGACAAGGAAACATTTTTTCTCACAGAGAGTTGTGAGTGTGTGGAATTCTCTGCCTCAGAGGGTGGTGGAGGCCGGTTCTCTGGATGCTTTCAAGAGAGAGCTAGATAGGGCTCTTAAAAATAGCGCAGTCAGGGGATATGGGGAGAAGGCAGGAACGGGGTACTGATTGTGGATGATCAGCCATGATCACATTGAATGGCGGTGCTGGCTCGAAGGGCCAAATGGCCTACTCCTGCACCTATTGTCTATTGTCTATTAACAGGACATGGGACAAACACAGGCAAGTGGGCATCTTTGTCGGCATGGACAAATTGGGCTGAAGGGGTGCGTTTCTGTGCTGTACGACTTTCATACTGGTCTGAATCTCCAAGAAAAGAGATTGAATTTCCTTTTTTACTACATTTCAGACAACAGTCTTTTTCTCCAGCGGAATCAGGCAGTGAGCGGATGGTGGGGGTGGAGGGTGATGGAGTTAGCAGCAGGAGGTTATCTGGTGAAGTCTGAAGGAACACATTCAGTCAGGAACTGGCAAGCTGACCTCTCAGGGGAATGGGTCTGGGGAAGTGAGGTATGAATGGAAGAATGGACCTGTGTTTGGCTCCTCTGCAGCATGGCTGTCGGGGTTTATATAAACGGGAGCAGGCCGTGTACAAAACGGCAGGCACTCTGGATGTCTCCAAGACTTAGGATCCAGTCAAACAACATCAGGCGGTTTCGAATGACAAGCTGATGCCGGCTGCAACTTTCTGAAGTCACATTCACTTCCTTCGTTCTCCAAACACTATAATGTTCCCTTTCAAACATCAGCCTGGCCAAGCATGCTGCCAAGTCCAACACGAGCAGTCAGTCCCCAGAGCCCAGGTCCTGCTTCCACCTCAATGAAAGGCCTGTTTCACTTCATGAATGATATTTTGTCTATTTAGTTTCTCCATTTATACAAACGGTCTTTAAGACCACTCTCGGTCACCAAGATGCCACCGGCACTTCTCCCGCCCCCAGGCCACAGGCTCCCTATCCCAGCCAGGGCTGAGGACATGAACCCTGCCTGATGCTTCATCCCCCAACCCAGGAGAGATCGAGGCCATTTCTTCCACCAGACACGTCACCCTGGCTGAACGAGAGGATGCAACGCTGAAATATCAGTGCTCACGCATTGCTGGAGCAGTCCAAATCTCACTCCAATGCTCCAAACTATGCTCACACCTCCGTATCAATCTCTGCTTCAAAATAACTTTGCCCCAAAACTGTTGCTCCATTGGAACCATTCCTTGTGGCTGAACAAATTCCCAAGAAGGGTCTCGATGCAAAATGTCACCCTTTTCTCCAGCCATCATGCCTCACCCGTTGAGTTACTCTTGCTTTTTGTTCAAAGTTCAGTTTAGTTTAGAGATACAGTGTTGAAACAGGCCCTTCGGCCCACCGAGTTCCAGGCCAACCAGCAATCACCCATCCACTAGTTCTATCCTAAACACTAGGGGTAATTTATAGAGAGGCCTATTAACCTATAATCCTGCACATGTTAGGAGTGTGGGAGGAAACCGGAGCACCCGGAGAAAACCCACGCGGTCACAGGGAGAAACATACAAACTCCGTACAAACAGCATTCCGAATCAGGATCGAACCAGGTCTCTGACTGTGAGGCAGCAACTCTGCCGCTGCACCACTGTGCTGCCCATATTGAATTATTCCCTAATAGGTTCCCTAATAGGTTATTGCTGCAACCTTCCCTCCATTGACGAACTGTACACTGCAAGGGCCAGGAAGCGAGCGGGTAAGATCATCTCTGACCCCTCTCACCCTGGCCACAAACTCTTTGAATCACTTCCCTCTGGAAGGCGACTCCGGATTGTCAAAGCTGCCACAGCCAGACATAAAAACAGTTTTTATCCATTAGTAGTAGCTCTACTTAATAACCAAAAATCTGTAGCCTCCTTTTGCTCTGGTATTTTATTTAATTCACATGTTTAATCGATAATGTTTTATTATTAACGTTTAATGTTTTATGTGCCATTCCTAACTGTCACTGTATGTCATGTTGTCACTTGCGGGCGGAGCACCAAAGAAAATTCCTTGTATGTGAATACTTGGCCAATAAACTTATTTATTCATTCATTCATTCTCAAGAAATTTTAAACTGAAGACTCTCCTGACGGGCTCTTCCCACAGTCTCCAGTCTTAACGGCAACAGGGTTCATTCTTGCCCTCGGCTGCTGTCTGTGTGGAGTTTGCACGTTCTCCCTGTGACTGTGTGGGTTTTCTCCAGGTGCTCCGGGTTCCTCCCACATCCCGTGGCCACTGTAAAACCGGCCCTAGTGTGATAGTGAGGGGGGAATCTGGGGAGACCTGGTGGGAATCTTGGGAGAATCAAACGGAATTAATGTTGGATTCATACAGGGCCAGGGCCGTCAAATGCTGGGTCATAATAAGAAGGCATAAGCACACTGTTCCAAACTAGGAAGAGGTAAACTCTTCAGGCAAAGCCATTAGGCCATCTGGGTAAGATAACAGGTGGAAAAATGGGGCATATCTTGAAGGGATATAAAAAGTTTGCTTTGTATAATTGTAGGAGCTAGCTGTGCCTGAACAAGATTTCACCTCTGGCAATATCAGCGTGATTCGGAGAAAAGAGCAGGGATTTAAGCGGCACTTAAAACAAGTGTGTAATTAAAAGACATTGAAGAGCAAACATTACTGCCTCCTCTCTCCTCTCCTCTTAGAGCTTGTCCACCAGTACCAGGGTAAAGCTGGATTCACTAATAGTGGAATAATGTCCAGAATCACTACCTCGCTCAACATTCTCGACACCAATGAATTCAAAAAAGGCGTCAAGGTAAAGGAGCTGACATTCTTCAAGTGTTGATGGCTGTTAACAAAGTCTCCAATGGCTTCCTTCATGTCACAATCACATGGATCTTACAACAATAGTATGGTGAAACACAAATTTAAATTTAAATCCGATGCTACGATGGGTGAGGGGCAAGGTATATCTTCATCTTTTCTTTTCTTATTTCTCTTTCTTATCGCTGCACTGCTTTGGTAGCTTCGGGGTCTTTCTCTTGTTCTTTTCTATTCTATCTCTTCATTTTCTCTTTCCTTCTTTTCTTGCTTTCCCTTTTCTTTCTTTTTTCATTTTTTTTTTAAATTTAGGTTATAAGGTTAAAAATGAAGCTGTACAATAATCGTATAATTGTAGATGCCGAGCCTTTTATCATTGGACAATTGCTTCTAATAAAAATTAAAAAAAATAAAAACAAACAAAAAACCCCAATCACATGGATCAAAGTGCTGTCAGATTTCATTGGTCTTCAGTCCTGAGTGAGGGAAGGATGTGCTGGCGCTGGGGAGGGTCCAGAGGGGGTTTACGAGAATGATCCCAGGAATGAGAGGGTTAACATATTGTGAACATTTGACGGCACTGGGCCTGTAACTCACTGGAGTTGAAAAGGATGAGGGGGACCTCATTGAAACTTACTGAATAGTGAAAGGATAAAGGGGAAATCTTTTGGGACTGAGATGAGAAAAACATTTTTCACACAGAGAGTGGTGAATCTGTGGAATTCTCTGCCACAGAAGGTAGTTGAGGCCAGTTCATTGACTATATTTAAGAGGGAGTTAGATGTGGCCCTTGTGGCTAAAGGGATCAGGGGGTATGGAGAGAAGGCAGGTACAGGATACTGAGTTGGATGATCAGCCATGATCATATTGAATGGCGGTGCAGGCTCGAAGGGCCGATTGGCCTACTCCTGCACCTATTGTCTATGTTTCTATGTTTCTATGTCCTAGACTCTCCCACTAGTGGATGTGGAGAGGATGCTTCCACTAGTGGGAGAGTCTAGGACTAGAGGTCATAGCCTCAGCAATAAAAAGACGTACCTTTAGGAAGGAGATGAGGAGAAATTTATCTAGACAGAGGGTGGTGAATCTGTAGAAGTGGAGGACGTCAATCGATATTTTTAAGGCAGAGATAGATAGCTTCTTGATTAGGTAGACAAAAGTGCTGGAGAAACTCAGCGGGTGCGGCAGCATCTATGGAGCGAAGGAAATAGGCAACGTTTTGGGCCGAAACCCTTCTTCAGACTTCAGGTTTCGGCCCGAAACGTTGCCTATTTCCTTCGCTCCATAGATGCTGCCGTACCCGCACCCGCTGAGTTTCTCCAGCACTTTTGTCTATCTTCGATTTTCCAGCATCTGCAGTTCCTTCTTGAACATAGCTTCTTGATTAGTACGGGTGTCAGGGGTTATGGGGATAAGGCAGGAGAATGGGGTGAAGAGGGACAGTTAGATCAGCCATGATTATAGTAGACATGATTGGCCAAATGGCCAATTCTGCTCCTGTCACTTATGAACAAGAAGGGATTTTCCAGCTTTCAAAGTGTATGTACATCTTAGTTCAAGGATAATGTGATGGAAGGAACTGCAGATGCTGATTTATACCAAAGATAGATCACCACCAGCGACAACAATGGACCCACACTGGAGAGACACCACATAAATGCTCAGACTGTGGGAACAGTTTCACATGGGCAGGGACCCTCCACCAACACTGGCGGACCCACACAGGAGAGACACCACATAAATGCTCAGACTATGTTTCATGCTCAGAAGAGTTTCACACAGGCAGGGGACCTTCCAGTGACACCAACAGATCCACATCGGAGAGAGACAGAATAAATGTAAATGCTCAGATTGTGGGAAGAGTTTCACAGCCCCCGTCTCTCAGTCGGAAGAAGGATCTCAGTCTGAAACATCACCCATTCCTTCTCTCCAGAGATACTGCCTGCTCCGCTGAGTTACTCCAGCACTTTGTGTCTATCTTTAATTAGAAACAACAATTGTGATCATGGCTGATCGTCCCCAATCAATAACCCGTGCCTGCCTTCTCCCCATATCCCTTGACTCCACTAGCCCCCTAGAGCTCTATCTAACTCTCTCTTACATCCATCCAGTGACTTGGCCTCCACTGCCCTCTGTGGCAGAGAATTCCACAGGATAACGCATCCCCAGCACCACTGCTGCAAGTTAAACTTTCATTCTTCCGTTTCAAGAGATATGACAATACAACACTCCTGACATCTCTTCCCCAAGCTCACATGAGCAAAGGATCCCCACACGAACTACAAACCACCGATGGCTGGGATCAAAGACGTTGGAGGAGACAGTGAAGAGAATTGTAAGAGATGAGCCTGAATGTACAGTAGATAACAGCTTTGTGCAAGGTTGTCAATTGTGATTCAATGGGCTGTCAAGCAGGCAGGCAGCCTTGCCTCCACACACCGCCCCGCTGATTTCAGATAACTGGCGATGGGCTACAATGCAGACGGCCATTAAACTGATCCGATCCTGAAGGTGGGTGTGAAAGGTCCAATGGCAGGAGTGACTTGCTGATGCTGCTGCGCCCAATATTTATTACTTGACCAACCTCAAGGATAATGTCATTTGTCGACACACAACTGCTGACTGCGCAACCATGCCGTGGAATAGACGAGCTCAGCATTTTTCCACACTACTAGATGCAGCTCTGTAAGACTTTGTAGTTCAGCTGTACTTGGAGTATCGCGTGCAGTTCTGGTCGCCCCATTAAGGACTCATCTATCTATCCCACAGCATGGTCAGTCAGCGCCCAACAAAAGCTTGTCACTGCACCTCGGTACACGTGACAATAAACTAAACTGAACTGAAAAATAAACTGAACTGCAGGATGTGATGAGGGTGCAGATGAGGTTTTCCAGAATGATGTCTAGATTAGAGGGTATTAGCTATACATTAGCTATACAGAGGATTGGACTCATAGACAATAGGTGCAGGAGTAGGCCATTCAGCCCTTCGAGCCAGCACCGCCATTCAATGTGATCATGGCTGATCATCCCCAATCAGTATGTTCAAGAAGGAACTGAAGAAGGGTTTTGGCCCAAAACATTGCCTATTTCCTTCGCTCCATAGATGCTGCCGCACCCGCTGAGTTTCTCCAGCACTTTTGTCTATCATCCACAATCAGTACCCCGTTCCTGCCTTCTCCCCATATCCCCTGACTCTGCTATTTTTAAGACCCCTATCTAGCTCTCTCTTGAAAGCATCCAGAGAACCGGCCTCCACCGGCCTCTGAGGCAGAGAATTCCACAGACTCACCACTCTCTGTGAGAAAAAGTGTTTCCTCGTCTCCGTTCTAAATGGCTTACCCCTTATTCTTAAACTGTGGCCCCTGGTTCTGGACTCCCCCAACATCGGGAACATGTTTCCTGCCTCTAGCGTGTCCAAACCCTTAATAATCTTATCGGTTTCAATAAGTATTGTTCTCTCCGAAGTGTTGAATTTTCAGAGGAAGCCTGGTAGAAATATATACAATTATGGGAGCCATAGATAGGGTAGACAGTCAGAACCTTTTTCCCCGTGTAGAAATGTCGAAGACTAGAGGGCAGAACTTTAAGGTGAGACGTACGGGGTGAGTTTTTTTACAGAGGGTGATGGGTGCCTGGAATGTGATGCTGGGGATGGTGGCGGAAGCAGACATGAGAGTGGCTTTTCAAAGGCTTTTGGGCAGGCACATGAATATGCAGGGTATGGAATGATATGGATCGCGTGCAGGCAGAGGAGATTAGTTTAACTTGGCATCATTTTAGGTACAGACATCGTAAGCTAAAGGGCCTGTTCCTGTGCTGCACTGCTTTCAAGAGAGAATTAGATAGAGCTCTTAAAGATAGCAGAGTCAGGGGGTATGGTGAGAAGGCAGGAACGGGGTACTGATTGTGGATGATCAGCAATGATCACAGTGAATGGCGGTGCTGGCTCGAAGGGCCGAATGGCCTACTCCTGCACCTATTGTCTATTGTCTATATGTTGGAAGGTTGAAATGCTGGTTTACACAGAAGCTAGACACAAAATGCTGGAGTAACTCAGCGGGCCAGGCTGCATCTCTGGAGGATAGGATCATTTCAGGTGGAGACCCTTCTTCAGACTGAGGGGGGCGTGCATCCTCTCAGTCTGAAGAAAGGTCTCGACCTGAAACATTCCCGTTCTCCAGAGATGTTGCCTGACCCGCTGAGCTCCTCCAGCACTTACATTCTGTCAGAACTGCTCTATTTCTAACACAAATAACCGCATTCAAAACATACGTTTGGGTGACTTGTAGCGATGAAGATAGAACAAAATTAAAACGATTTCATTCCTACTTTCTACCTCGTTATGACCTTGTTACATGACAGTTGAGAACAGTGAAGATCCCTCTGCCTGATAACCTGAATGCATCTGATGTGGCTTCAGACTATATAAATAGGATTATTTGACTAATAACAGTATATAATTAAAGAACAGCAAGCTGCTCTTTATGTGAGAGCTCTCACAATTCCCAGTACTTATCTCCATAATAATACCCCTCATTTTCATGTAGTGATTGGGTTCACAGTATCACCTCTGTGAAAAGTTTGTTCTCTCCTCCTGCCCGTGCTGTCTCCCAGTTGAATCACCGTCTACAATGAGAGTGGCCCGTGTCTGAGGGGCATGGGGCGGCAACATTCTTCACAATCCTCAGTATCAAGGCCACATAAGGATCGTCAGTTGAGGACTGGTTCAGCAGTCTTTTACACACTACCCCCACCCACCCCGACCACTCCCAAACCTGGATAGACACTAAATGCTGGAGTAACTCAGCGGGTCAGGCAGCATCTCTGGAGAAAAGGAATGAATGGGTGGCATTCCGGGTCAATAGACAATAGACAATAGGTGCAGGAGTAGGCCATTCGGCCCTTCGAGCCAGCACCACCATTCAATATGATCATGGCTGATCATCCCCAATCAGTACCCCGTTCCTGCCTTCTCCCCATATCCCCCTGACTCCGCTATCTTTAAGAGCCCTATCTAGCTCTCTCTTGAAAGTATCCAGAGAACCTGCCTCCACCGCCCTCTGGCAGAGAATTCCACAGACTCACAACTCTCTGTGAGAAAAAGTGTTTCCTCGTCTCCGTTCTAAATGGCTTACCCCTTATAAAAACTGTGGCCCCTGGTTCTGGACTCCCCCAACATCGGGAACATGTTTCCTGCCTTTAGTGTGTCCAAACCCTTAATAATCTCATGTGTTTCAATAAGATTCCCTCTCATCCTTCTAAACTCCAGAGTGTACAAGCCCAGCCGCTCCATTCTCTCAGCATATGACAGTCCTGCCATCCCGGAATTAACCTGTAAACCTACGCTGCACTCCCTCAATAGCAAGAATGTCCTTCCTCAAATTTGGAGACCAAAACTGCACACAATACTCCAGGTGTGGCCTCACTAGGGCCCTGTACAACTGCAGTAGGACCTCTTTGCTCCTATAAAGCTTGTTATAAAGGCCAACGTAAGGGATGGTCACGAATCAAATATTACATTATTTTGGAACTATTACAACTGGTAGCTCAGTAGTCGCTGCCTCAAAAAGGCAGCCAGCATCATAAAAGACCCACACCATCTTGGCCACACATTTCACCCCTGCCATCGGGAAGAAGGTACAGGAGCCTGAAAACTGTAACGTCCAGGTACAGGAACAGCTTCTTCCCTGCAGCCATCAGGCTATTAAACACTACCAACAAATAAGCTCTGAGCTCTGAACTGCAAAATACCATATCATTACTGCACTAAATTTGTTATTTATTGAACGTTTTTTTCTCTTCCCCCATTATATGCAATGTTTAAATATTCACATATTCTGTTGTGCTGCAGCGAGGAAGAATTTCATTGTCCCATCCGGGACATATGACAATAAAACACTCTTGACTTGACTTGCCAAGTCATCACTCGAGGTTGTGAATGATTGCTGCCCAAGCACCCATCACCATGGTACCTTGTGAGAACAGCCTGCTATGCTTTCTCCCAACCTACACCTGTACATTAACCCATAACCATGCGCTCCAACCATCTTGCCAGGTTCTTGTGTAGGAGCGGTATCGAAAGCTTTCCTTAAATTCAAATGCACCACGTTCATTGTTTCTCACCAATTCTCACTCATCTTTTCTTCTCACCAGGGTCGCCTCTATACCCCGTAACTCTGCTCTCACTCCCCATCTCCCCACTCGTAACAAGGGCAGTCCCCCTTGTCCTCACCTTCCACCCTACCAGCCGTCACATACAACAGATAATCCTCCGACATTTTCGCCACCTCCAACGGGATCCCACCACTGGCCACATCTTCCCATCTCCACCCCTTCGGTTTTCCGCAGAGACCGCTCCCTCCGTAACTCCCTGGTCAATTCGTCCTTTCGCACCCAAACCACCCTCTCCCCTGGTACTTTCCCTTGCAACCTCAGGAAATGCTACACTTGTCGCTTTACCTCCCCCCTCGACTCCATCCAAGGACCCAAGCAGTCTTTCCAGCTGAGGCAGAGGTTCACCTGCACCTCCTCCAACCTCATCTATTGCATCCGCTGCTCTAGGTGTCAGCTGCTCTACATCGGTGAGACCAAGCGTAGGCTTGGCGATCGCTTCGCCCAACACCTCCGCTCGGTCCGTAATAACCAACCTGATCTCCCGGTGGCTCAGCACTTCAACTCCCCCTCCCATTCCGAATCTGACTTTTCTGTCCTGGGCCTCCTCCATGGCCAGATTGAGACCCACCGCAAATTGGAGGAGCAGCACCTCATATTTCGCTTGGGCAGTTTACACCCCAGCGGTATGAACATTGACTTCTCCAATTTCAGGTAGTCCCTGCTTTCTCCCTCCTTCCCCTCCTCTTCCCAGCTCTCCCGCAACCCAGTCTCCGCCTCTTCCTTTCTTCTTCCCGCCCCTCTCACCCTCACATCAGTCTGAAACATCACCTATTCCTTCGCTCCATAGATGCTGCCTCACCCGCTGAGTTTCTCCAGCACTTTTGTCTACCTTTCATCTTTTCTACTTCTCAGAAAACGGATCAAAGAGTTAAAAATGATTTCCCTTTCATGAATCCATGATGATTCTGCACAATCATACTATTTTCTGAGTTCCTTGATATCATCCCCTGTATCGCAACATGATCTACCCAACAGAGCTGACTGAGTCTAATGTATGCCTCAGATAGACACAGAGTGCTGGAGCAACTCAGCAGGTCAGGCAGCATCTCTGGAGAACATGTATCGGTGATGATTCGGGTCTGACGGCTGAGTTATTCCAACACTTTGTATATTTTTATGTATTAACCAGCATCTGCAGAACTTTGTTTCTACTGATTAAAGTGTCAACACCGGTGACGACAGATGGCGCAATGGGCTAAGTGTTCGGCTGGCAACCGGAAGGTAGCCGGTTCGAATCCCGCTTGGAGTGCATACTGCCGTTGTGTCCTTGGGCAAGACACTTCACCCACCTTTGCCTGCGTGTGAATGTGTGTGTGAATGTGTGTGAGTGATTGGTGGTGGTCGGAGGGGCCGTAGGCGCAAATTAGCAGCCACGCTTCCGTCAGTCTGCCCCAGGGCAGCTGTGGCTACAGAAGTAGCTCACCACCACCGAGTGTGACTGAGGAGTGAATCAATAATGCGATGTAAAGCGCCTTGAGTATTAGAAAGGCGCTATATAAATCCAATCCATTATTATTATTATTGGCCTGGGAGAGGTCACTGAGTTGGTTTGCTTAACCTGCCACGGGGTTTATAGAGCGCAGACCAGAACAGCACAGGAACAGGCCCTTTGCTGGGGTGATCCTGGCCGGCGCAGACTCGGTGGGCCGATGGGCCTGTTTCTGTGCTGTATTTCTAAAGTAAACTAAAGAAAGGTTTGGAGGGATAGAGGCCAAATATGGGGAAATGGGAGCAGCTAGGATGGGGCATCTTGGTCAGCATGGAGAGTTGGGGCTGAAGGGCAGTTTGCGTGCTGTATGACTATGAATGAGTGGACATTGGATGGAGCTCACTTCCAACTGGTGCCCTCCACTTTCGTGGGAAGTCACCTTGATGTGGAGCACTGAAGCTCGATAGTTTGTGGGAAAATATCGAGCAACAGCCTTTTTGTCATTGATCTAGAATGCAAACAGTGGGACTAGCTCAGTTATAAAGCCTTGTGGTTGGCATGCATGAGTTGGGCTAAAGGTCCTGTTTCCATGCTTTATGACTCTGTGACAAGGTTTGTAACTCGTGTTGGTTCACTCCTACCTGCCAGACACAGCATCTCACCTTCTGCCAGCTCAGTCTGTGGCAGGTAGCGAGTACACTAACATTATACCACACACTAGGGACAATTTATATTTTTACCAAAGCCAAATGATCTACAAACCAATACGTCTTTGGGGTGTGGGAGGAAACTGGAGCACTTGGGAAAAACCATGTGCACACAGGGAGAACGTACAAACTCCGTACAGACAGCATCCATAGTCAGGATTGAACCTGGGTCTCTGGTGCTGTAAGGCAGCAACTCTACCGCTGCGTCACCCATATGCCACTCCATCCAAAGTACATTCTGTGCACCTTCCTCCTCTCAGTCTTTCTTCCAAGTGAGTCGTTTACCCAGAGTAGGGGAATCAAGAACCAGAGGACATAGGTCTAAGGTGAGAGGGGCAATATTTAATAGGAACCTGAGTGGCAACTTTTTTCACACAGAGGGTAGTGGGTATATTGAATGAGGTGCCAGAGGAGGTAGTTGAGGCAGGTGCTATTTAAAAGACACTTGGACAGGGGGAGATGATAGGAAAGGTTTTGAGGGACATGGGCCAAATGAGGAATTTCTTTAGCCAGATGGTGGTGAATCTGTGGAATTCATTTCCAAAGCATTGGCTATTTTTATGCAGAGATTGATAAGTTCTTGATTAGTAAGGGTGTCAAAGGTTACAGGGAGAAGGCAGAAAAATGAGGTTGAGAGGGGAAAACAGAATAGCCATGATCGAATGAGGAAAGACATTCTTGCCATAGAGGGAGTACAGAGAAGGTTCACCAGACTGATTCCTGGGATGTCAGGACTTTCATATGAAGAAAGACTGGATAGACTTGGCTTATACTCGCTAGAATTTAGAAGATTGAGGGGGGATCTTATAGAAACGTACAACATTTTTAAGGGATTGGACAGGCTTTATGCAGGAAGATTGTTCCCGATGTTGGGAAAGTCCAGAACAAGGGGTCACAGTTTAAGGATAAGGGGGAAGTCTTTTAGGACCGAGATGAGAAAATCATTTTTCACACAGAGTGGTGAATCTGTGGAATTCTCTGCCACAGAAGGTAGTTGAGGCCAGTTCATTGGCTATATTTAAGAGGGAGTTAGATGTGGCCTTTGTGGCTAAAGGGATCAGGGGGTATGGAGAGAAGGTAGGTAGGTACAGGATGATCAGCCATGATCATATTGAATGGCGGTGCAGGCTCGAAGGGCCGAATGGCCTACTCCTGCACCTATTGTCTATGTTTCTATGAATGGCTTAATTCTGCTCCTGTGTCTTTTGAATTTATGACACGTGGGTGAATGGGGTCAGTTCAGTTGGGGGCGTTTTAGTCGCCATGGCCGCGAATGCTTTGTGAAGCTGGGCAGTAATCTCCACCGAGCCGCCCAGTGTTTGATCAACAAAAACTGTAAACACTTTACAATGGTAGACAAAAATGCTGGAGAAACGCAGCGGGTGAGGCAGCATCTATGGAGCGAAGGAAATAGGCAACGTTTAACGTTTTGCCCGTTTCCTTCGCTCCATAGATGCTGCCTCGCCCGCTGAGTTTCTCCAGCATTTTTGTCCACCCTCGATTTTCCAGCATCTGCAGTTCCTTCTTAAAGACTTTACAATAACAGGTGTCCCTTGAATGCCACATCCGGCAAGACGCGGATGTATGTATGTATGTATGTATGTATATTCGGGATCTCGGAGTCCCTCTGCCGTTGCAGGCAGGAATCGTTTGGGAAAAACATTGTTTGCCCAGCCTCCCCATCCCCCCCCCCCTCCCGCTCCTCTTGTGTCGTTTCCAATCCCTGAATCGTTTGGCTTCTGCAGAGAGGAGGGGAGGATAAGGCTTGATGGTGGCTTGCTGCTAATGCGAGCACCGCGGCACCCAAAGTTAAAGCACAGCTAAAGGCATCCAAAGGTACAGTACGTAGCGGCCGGGGCGGCGTCTCTACTCGGCGAATCGACAAGACAAATGGCGTTTGTTGCAACTAGCAGCCAGAGTGACATTGGCCTCTGCAACTCACAACCTCCCTCTCGGTCGCTTGGCCCTTATCAATGCGCACAATTATCCCTTCAAAGCGGATCGCATTTATTATTAATATGTAAGAAGGAACTGCAGATGCCGGTTTAAACCGTAGACACAAAATAGCTGGAGTAACTAGGGGGGACAGGCAGCGTCTCTGGGGAGAAGGAATGGGCTGAGACCCTTCTTCAGTCTCTACCCGAAACATCACCCATTCCTTCTCCCCACAGATGCTGCCTGTCCCGCCGAGTTACTCCAGCATTTTTGTGTGTCTATCTTCGCATTTATTATTAAACCGGGGACGGGCGAATCCTTGGTTTGTTATTTTCTTTCCTGCTTTGTGGCTGACCGATTTTTTTTATCGACTGCATTGGATTTCCAAGCCAACTTTTTTTTTGTTCATCGGTTTTAACCAGTCGGTGGTTTTAACACAACCGGTAGAATCAATCTATAAAGATAAATATTGACGTGTCGGATCACTTCCATAATTATATTTGGGTGTGTTGATGAAAGATTGACATGGCAATCCTCTTGTGGTCCCTCCCTTTCTTGCTGGCGTTGTGATCTTCCACTCAATCGCCGCTCGGCGAGTCGCTGTATCCGTGCCGCCCCCTCCCTCCCTCCCTCCCTCCCTTCTCTCCTCTCTGCCTCTCCCCCCCTCTTCATTGGAGCTTGTTGTTTGGGTTAGGTTGGCATCACGTGAACACCTGCTGTTGGTAAAAAGGGGGGAGAAAAACAAGCACCCCAGCAAAAGCTAGCTGGTAGTTTTGTGGAGTGCAGGGAGCTTTCGTCTTGGATCGGGATTTGTAAAAGGATCAAAAGCATACGTTTGTCGGCGTGGCTGCAGAATAGACCTGAGGTTTAGTCGGGACGGTGCCGTGCAGAAAATACCCATGAGAACTGGACGCTATCGTGCAAAAAAAAAAGTATTTTTAATCTAAAATGCAGCTGCCTTCATCTTTTGCCCCAGAAGTGAACAAAACCTTACAAGGACTAATCTGATTTTTTTTGTGCTAAACCAACATTTTAAAAAGCGCGCATACGACAGCAGCAAGAAAGCAGATCGCCTGCCTGCTTGTGTGTGTGTGTTTACTGGACTACATTTCTGCTGGGATTTAACTCGGAAGAGACGTGAAGGAGGATTTTTTTTTTTTTTAATTAACAATCTCCAGAACTGCTCTGAGAGGGCGAAATCAACTTTAAACTGCAAATCTGGCTCGCATCGACTGGTGGAAAGTTAAACTAAAGCAATCCAGGATCTTTATGTTGCTGGTGAAATATTTTCAGGGTCAGTAAATAAAAACAAAACAAAAAAAAAGTTTTTTTTTTGGGGGGTGTTTTTTTTTGTTCGGCAGTTCTTTTTGCGGGTGTGAATTTGAAAGGGAGAAATGTTCTGTCTAACCTCTGGTTTCCCGCTTTGTCTTTAGAAACCTTGAAGAAGTCGAAGAGTGTGAAGCGAGGTGGGGACAGTAGTAGCAGTAGCAGTAGCAGCAGCAACAGCAACAGCAACAGCAGGCTGCCCGCTTGTTATGAGATTATAACTCTTTCTCTGGGTAAAAAGATGGCTGCGGAATTGTATCCGTCGGAGCACAGCAGCAGCAGCAGCAACAACAGCAGCCAGCACCAGAGCAAGCAGAGCGTTAACGGCAGCAGCAGCAGCAGCAGCAGCAGCGCGGTGAGCAGCTCCAAGCGGAGTCTACTGCTCCGGCAGGGTCAACACAAAACACTCAACAACAACAACCACATCCACAACACCAACTGGCAGTCCTTCTACCCCACGCTGCGGGAAAGGTGAGACAGACAGAGAGAGACTCTCCCACGTCCTCGCGTCGCCGGATAAACTCGCGCTTTATTATTATTATTTATTAATTAAAAACAACAACCCTGATGTACACTTTGCTTGCCCCAGGAATGCCATGATGTACAATAACGAACAGATGGCAGATGTGCATTTTATCGTCGGGTCCCCGGGATCGACGCAGAGACTCCCGGCTCACAAGGTAAACACACACTCCCCCTCCTCTCTCTTTCCCACTCCTTCCTTCCTTCTCCCCCACCCCTCTCTCTCTTTCTCCCTCCCTATCTTTCCCCTCTCTCTTCATCTTTCCTCCCTCTCTCTCCTTCCCCCCCCCCTCTCTCCCCTCCCTATCTCACTCCCCTTTCCCCCAATTTCCCTCTCTCTCCCTTTCCCTCTCCAAACGTTCCTGTTTATTTATCTACACCTACGCGATTACAAACCGCGCAGGGAGTGGATTATTTTTAACACGCATAAATCGGTGACTTCAAAGTTAAAAGAGAACGCCTCCCACACACACATCTTGGCGGGCTGAGTGTTATTCAAGAAAGGCAGGCGGGGTGTGCATGTGAAGTCGTGTTTGGGGAGGGCCGTGTTGTGATCTTTTGTTTTCTACTTGTGACTTTCCCCATCGCAGTACATTCTGGCAGTCGGCAGTTCCGTTTTCTACGCCATGTTCTATGGAGAACTGGCCGAGAATGAATCCGACATTCACATCCCAGACGTGGAGCCTGCAGCTTTCCTCATACTGCTCAAGTAAGGAGATTTGTGTTTGTTTGTGTGGCTTCGGCGGGGGGGAGAGATGGCAAGGCGCCAGTCTGGTGCCAGTGTTGTTTTTGCAGTCGATTCTGAAGCACTGATAGATAGCACTCTCCGAATGGCCAATTTAACTTTTTCTTGTTAGGGATTTTTAAAAGTGATTTCTATTGTGGCTGATATGATTTTTCGATTGCCATGGGTTTATTATTGTCACGTGTACGAAGATACGGTGAAAAGCTTTGTCAGATCGGACTAGTACACGAGTACAGCCAAGCCACATATACAAGTACAACAGGTAGTGCAGAGAAAATACCAGAGTGCAGACTATAGTGTTACAGCTAGAGGGAAATGTGCTATGTCCACAATGAGGTTGTGGCAGATCAGGACTACACCCTAGCTTATGGGATGACCCAATAATAACATTTTCAAACACATTTGGACAGGTAGCATGGATAGACAATAGGTGCAGAAGTGGTCCATTTGGCCCTTCGAGCCATTCAATGTGATCATGGCTGATCATCCCCAAACAGTACCCCATTCCTGCCTTCTCCCCATATCCCCTGACCGCTATTTTTAAGACCCCTATCTAGCTCTCTCTTGAAAGTATCCAGAGAACCTGCCTCCACTGCCATCTGAGGCAGAGAATTCCACAGACTCACAACTCTCTGTGAGAAAGTGTTTCCTCATCTCCATTCTAAATGGCTTACTCCTTATTCTTAAACTGTGGCCCCTGGTTCTGGACTCCCCCAACATTGGGAACATGTTTCCTGCCTCTAGGGTGTCCAAGCCCTTAACAATTTTAGATTTACAGGGATATAGGCCAAATATAGTTTGTCCCGTGTACTGAGGCACAGTAAAAACCTTTGTTTTGCTTGCTATCCAAACTGATCGGATAAATACTACACATAAATACAATCCAGTTAAACTTGAGTACAATAGATGGAGCAAAGGGCAAATGATAGAGGGCAGAATAAGCAAATGGGATTATTTTAGACTGGGCGCCTTGGTCAGCATGGGCAAGTTAGGTCATGGGTGACTGTGTGACTGTTCACTAGTTTAAGAAGCTGCTCCTGAATCTAGTGGAATGTGCTTTCATCTTCTGCCTGAGGGGATGAGGGTGAAAATGATTCTCCATTATGTTGGCTGCTTTCCTGAGGCAATGTGAGGTGTGGATAGTCTAATCGTCCAGCATGGAGACAGGCCCTTCAGCCCAACGAGCACACGTGGACCAAGGTGACCCACTCGGCCCATATCCCTTTTCTGATCCATGTACCTGTCCAAATGTCTTAAATGTTGTTATTGCAACTACCTCCACTGGAAAGCTTTTTCCACATCCCCACCACACTGAGTGGAAAAAATTGGATCTCGGGCCACTATTAAATCTGCCCCCTCATCCTTAACCCAATGGTTCTTGGTTCCCCATGTATGGGTAAAAGACTCTGCATTCACCCTATCTGTTCCCCTCGTGGTTTGTTGCACCTCATCCTCATGCGCTCCAAGGAATAAAGTCCTAGACTGCCCAACCTCTCCCTACAGCTCCTGAACACATCATCAAAATTATGGGTGAGGCTGGTTTGTATGACTGACTAGTCTGCATTCACCATTCAAAGCATTTTCTTGTGGCCATGGGTGGAGTTTGTGTTGAGAGTTTAATTTATTGTCACCTGTACGGTGAAAAGCTGTTGCGTGCTAACCAGTCAGCTGGAAAGAAAACACATGATTCCAATGGAGGCATCCAGAGTGTACAGATGCATGATAAAGGGCATAGGGAGAGGTTGTGATTGTCCAGAGATGCTGCCTGCCTGACCCACTGAGTTACTCCAGCACTGTGCCCTGTAATAGTAATGCTTGCGTCCTCTACCCGCTGTAGGTACCTGTACAGTGACGAGATTGATTTGGAAGCAGACACTGTGCTGGCGACTCTGTACGCTGCCAAGAAGTACATTGTCCCCCACCTGGCCAAGGCCTGTGTGACTTTCCTGGAGACCAGCCTGGAGGCCAAGAACGCCTGCATCCTGCTGTCGCAGAGCCGGCTGTTTGAGGAGCCCGAGCTAACGCAGCGATGCTGGGAGGTGATCGACACGCAGGCGGAGCTGGCCCTGCGGTCCGAGGGCTTCTGCGAGATCGACCTGCAGACTCTGGAGATCATCCTGTCGCGGGAGACCCTCAACACCAAGGAGGTGGTGGTGTTCGAGGCGGTGGTGAGCTGGGCAGAGGCAGAGTGCAAGAGGCAGGGGCTGCCCCCCAGCGCCCGCAACAAGAGGAGCGTGCTGGGCAAGGCTCTGTACATCGTGCGGGTGCCCGCCATGACCCTGGAGGAGTTTGCCAACGGCGCGGCTCAGTGCGACCTGCTGACGCTGGAGCAGACGCACAGCATCTTCCTGTGGTACACGGCGGCCAACAAGCCTCAGCTGGAGTTCTCCACCAGCCAGCGCAAGGGCCTGGCCCCCCAGCGCTGCCACCGCTTCCAGTCGTCCGCCTACCGCAGCAACCAGTGGCGGTACCGGGGCCGCTGCGACAGCATCCAGTTTGCCGTGGACAAGCGGGTGTTCGTGGCCGGCCTGGGCCTGTACGGCTCCAGCTGCGGCAAGGCGGAGTATAGCGTGAAGATCGAGCTGAAGCGGCAGGGGGTGGTGCTGGCCCACAACTTCACCAAGTTCGTGTCGGACGGCTCCAGCGTCACCTTCTCCGTCTGGTTCGAGCACCCGGTCCAGGTGGAGCAGGACACCTTCTACACAGCCAGCGCCATCCTCGACGGCAACGAGCTCAGCTACTTTGGGCAGGAGGGGCATGACGGAGGTGCAGTGTGGCAAAGTGACGTTCCAGTTTCAGTGCTCCTCCGACAGCACCAACGGCACTGGGGTACAAGGGGGCCAGATCCCAGAACTCATCTTCTATGCCTGACCGAGGACACACAATGTCCCCTTGGAAAAGGACTGACCAGACACTTCATAAGTGCGGGAATCACAAGCAAAAGGAACTATTCTGCATCCAACTGCTGCTAACCAGAGGGAGTTTGGCAAGGATCCAGCTCTTGCCCCTTCTACTGATAATATATTGAACTGCAGACAGTGGTCCGGTTGGATCAGCTGTTGTCTCAAACTATCTGAAATTGAAGGAATGTTTGGTTGTAAATTAATTTTATTTATAATGACTAGAGTACTATTATGGGATGTGCTGATGCTGCAGTGGCCAGTGATCGGTAGTGCACTTGTTTTGTGCTGGTTTTTTTGTACAGAAGTGCTGTTTAAAATGGCTTAATGACTGATGAATGATATTTCAACACCTCTGTGTACTTGCGACTGATGCGAACTTGTACAGTATAAAGATTTTTACACGATTATATATCAGCCTGAAATTGTCTTTATTGCTGCCTAGGAAGGTAGAAGCAACTGGGAGCAAAATATGGCAAATCAATTGCTGATTGGCCCATTGAGCTATCTAATTATGTTGATGCATGAATACAATCAAGTCCAGTACATTAGGTAGAGAAAATGGGAAGATATTGCAGAATATAATTCTCAGCATTGTAGACAAAGTCCAATGTCCGCAATGGGGTAGAGGTGAATCGGACAGTACCCTGCTTTGTGGAAGAACTGTTCAACTAGAAGCAGCAAGTGTATCTATCCAACGACAACACCAGTGGGAGGGTCTAGGACCGTTGGCCGTAGCCTCAGTATAAATGGATATATCTTTAGAAAGGAGATGAGGAGGAATTTCTTTAGTCGGAGGGTGGCGAATCTGTGGAATTCTTTGTCACAGGCGGCTGTGGAGGCCGTCAGTGGATATTTTTGGAGTGGAGATAGATAGATTCTTGATTAGTACAGATGTCAGAGGCTATGGGGAGAAGGCAGGAGAATGGGGTTAGGAGGGAGAGATAAATCAACCATGGTAGAATGGCGGAGTAGACTTGATGGGCCGAAGGGCCTAATTCTGCTCTTATCACTTATGAACAAGAATAGTTGGCCTGGGCCGGTAAGTATTTTGGAATAACATTTCATTTTAATAACCTAAGCCCAACATGTAACCTGGTATGCTAGGAAGATTGTAAAATATCCAGAATAATGACAGAATCATGGCAGGGTGTGAGTTAGGTCTGAGAAAGAAGACACTGCTGGAGTTATTCAGCGGGTCGGGCAGCATATCTAGAGACGATGGATAGATGACGTTTTGGGTTTACAGTATGCCTCACTATGTTGCAAGGCAATAGCTTGTGGTGCTGTTGCTGATGGAATAGCATAGGTAAAGGAGGTGAACGTCAAGATTCTCACTACCCTATCTCTGCCACTTGTAATTGTATGTACATGCAAAAGGATTGGTTAATGGCAAGTGGAGCCCAGTGTGTAATTTTCAGGTTGGCTACCTGTAAACAGTCTGGTGCTGCGGGGATATGTGCTTGGTCCACAGCTATTTACAGTACCTGCATGTGATTTAGAGGAAGGACGAAAATAGAGTTGTACAGTGTGGGGACAGACCCTTCAGCCCACCTTGTCCATAATCAGCAAGTTGGAATCTACCAGAGTCCCATTTGGCCATATCGCTCTTAACCCCTCCTATCCATATATCTGTCCAAATGTCTTTTGAGACCCGTTCCTTGTATGTGAATACTTGGCCTATAAACTTATTCATTCATTATTGTATCTGATTCTTTAGCTTCCTCTGACAGACAATTCCAGATATGAACAACACCTTAACTTTAATCTCACACCTTAAGCCAATGCCCTCTAGTTTTAGAATCCTCTACCTTGGGTTTACAAGGTTAATTCCCGGATGGCGGGACTGTCATATGCTGAGAGAATGGAGCGACTGGGCTTGTACACTCTGGAGTTTAGAAGGATGAGAGGGAATCTCATTGAAACATAAAAGATTGTTAAGGGCTTGGACACGCTAGAGGCAGGAAACATGTTCCCGATGTTGGGGGAGTCCAGAACCAGGGGCCACAGTTTAAGAATAGGGGATAAGCCATTTAGAACGGAGACGAGGAAACACTTTTTCTCACTGAGAGTTGTGTGTCTGGAATTCTCTGCCTCGGAGGGTAGCGGTTCTCTGGATACTTTCAAGAGAGAGCTAGATAGGGCTCTTAAAGATAGCGGAGTCAGGGAATATGGGGAGAAGGCAGGAACGGGATACTGATTGGGGATGATCAGCCATGATCACATTGAATGGTGGTGCTGGCTTGAAAGGCCGAATGGCCTGCTCCTGCACCTATTGTCTGAGACTGAGCATTCACTTTATGATATTGTACACCTCAATGAGGTCACCCCTCAGACTTCTACGCCCCAATGAAAAAAAGTCCTGGCCTATCCAACTTCTCATTATAACTCACCCAGTAACATCCTGATTAGTTCTATCTGGGGTCAAATAGTATACCGGTAGTTCTAAATCCTGGATTTAAACATTCCTCACAAGAAGTTAGAGAATGTTCTGAGATATGGAAAAAGTGATTGATTAAATGGGAACATAAAAAGAAGCACAAAGTGCTGGAGTAACTCAGCAGGTCAGGCAGCCTCTCGGGAGAACATGGATAGGTGCTGTTTCAGGTCAGGACTTATCTTCAGGCTGAAGAGAGCTGTTCTGGGTTATAGAGTGCAGAATGAAGAGAGTTAAATCTGTATCACAATGTCCACATGTCTAATCAGGGGATCCCCATTGCTACCACCACAGTTTTTACACGCTGTGTTTCCAGCGCAGCTATTTACTTGGTCCCACTAACTTTAAACTGTCCACACTTTATATACAGACTATGCTGACAAACAAGAGATCATAGGAGGGTAGTCCATCTACAGAATGAGCTGCCAGAGGCTTTAACTATGACTTTCAAAAGACAGTGATGAGTGTTTGACGGTGCTGAGCCTCTATTCAGAGTAATACAGTGTGGAAACAGGCCCAACTTGCCCACACTGGCCAACATATCCCAGCTACACTAGTCCGCGTTTGGTCCATATCCCCCCAAAACTGTCCTATCCTTGTACCCGTCCAACTGTTTCTTAAACGTTGGGATTGTCCCAGCCTCAACTACCTCCGGCAGCTTGTTCCATACACCCACCACCCTTTGTGTGATAAAGATGCCCCTCAGATTCCTATTAATATTCCTATACTCGCTGGAGTTTGGAAAGATGAGGGAGGGGGGGGGGGGGGGGGCATTGAAATTTACCGAATAGTGAAAAGCCTGGATAGAGTGGATATGGAGAGGATGTTTCCACTAGTGAGAGAGTCTAGAACCAGTGGGCAAAGTCTCATAATAAAAGGAGATGAGGAGGAATTTCTTTAGTCAGAGGGTGGCGAATCTGTGGAATTCATTGTCACAGATGGCTGTGGAGGCTGTCATTGGGTATTTTTAAAGTGGAGATTAACAGATTACAGGGAGTAGGCAGGAGAATGGGGTTGAGAGGGAAATATAGATCAGTCATGATTGAATGGCAGAATAGACTTGATGAGCGATTAATTCTGCTCCTGGAACTTATGAACTTATCAAGATCAGGAGTCTGAAGAAGGGTCCCGACCCAAAACATCACCTATCCATGTTCACCAGATATGCTGCCTGACCCGCTGAGTTACTCCAGCACTTTGTGCCTTTGTTTGTAAACCAGCATCTGCAGTTCCTTGTATCTTCATCCAGATCATTGTTTCTCTCCTACTTTAGCGACATGTTCCTGAACTATCTACACTATCGATCTTCGATTGGAAGGAACGCAATGATGGAGCATCCACAGTTCTCCAGGGTAGAGAGAGAATTCCAAATATTCACCACCCTCTGAGTGAAGAAATTCCTCTGCATCCTGGCTTATTCTGAAACTGTGATTCCCTGTCAGGAGAAACATCCTCCCTGTGCCTGGCCTGGCGAGCCCAGCGTGAATATTGAGAGCTTGAATCAACGTCACCTTTCATTCCGCTCCGGAGAGTAGAGAGCAAGCCCACACACTCACACCTTGTACAGTAGACCTCGATCCTTGTAATTAGTCTGGTGAATCTATGTTGACCTCACTCCACAGCCAACAACATCAAGGACCACCCCCACTCCCCAGTCCTTCTCTCTTCCCCCTCTCCCGTTGGGCAGATGATACAAAAGCTTGAACACACATACCACCAGATTCAGGAGTAAGTTCTTCCCCACTTTCATCAGACTATTGAACAGTCCTCCCATAAACTAGAGCAGGGGAGGGCAACCTTGTTCTGCATAGGGGCTGGGACGCATGTCTGTGAGCGGATGGCGGGCCACATAGAAACATAGAAAATAGGTGCAGGAGGAGGCCATTCGACCCTTCGAGCCAGCACCGCCATTCATTGTGATCATGGCTGATCGTCCCCTATCAATAACCCGTGCCTGCCTTCTCCCCATATCCCTTGATTCCACTAGCCCCTAGAGCTCTATCTAACTCTCTCTTAAATCCATCCAGTGACTTGGCCTCCACTGCCCTCTGTGGCAGGGAATTCCACAAATCTATCCCGTGTACACATGGACCCCGCCCCGGATGGCAGGCATCAAATCACGTGTTCACAGAAGGTAGAAAAAAATGCTGGAGAAACTCAGCGGATGAGGCAGCCTCGTGCAATCCTTGCATGTCTCACCCGCTGAGTTTCTCCAGCATTTTTGTCTACCTTCGATTTTTCAAACATTTGCAGTTCTTTCTTAAACGTGTTCACAGAAGGTGCGCGGCCGTGCCGGCGGCTTTGCGCAGGATGCGGTACAACCAGAACTCGGCCGCTGCTTGGGGCGATCGGCGGCCGGACGATTACGGGGGAAAAAAGCCGCCTGCTGGCCAGATGATTTCGGGGCCGTAGGTTGCCGACCCCTGAACTAGAGTGTAGTACCGATCTTCCAACCTACCTCATTACGGACCTTGCACTTTAAAAAAATCTGCACTTTCTCTCTTAACTGTAATGTTATAATACGGTAAGACTCTGCACTCTGCTACATTTTCCCTTTACTCCACCTGTTGTAGTGGCGTATGATTTTATTGTACTCGTGGATACTGTGATTTGAATGGATAGCATACAAAGATTTTCACTAACTCGGTACACATGACAATAGAACCAAATCAATAAACCAAATGTCACAGAGAGAGCGTGCAAACTCCACACACACCTTACCTCCGTACCTCATAAAGCTGCGCAGGGCATTGGTGACCCTCGGACTATCCTTGATCAGACTTTGCTGCCTTTACCTTGCACTAAACGTTATTCCCTTATCATGTATCTGTACACTGTAAATGGCTCGATTGTAATCAGAATCATGTGTGGTCTTTCTGCTGACTGGTTAGCACGCAACAAAAGCTTTTCACTGTACCTCGGTGCATGTGACCATAAACTTCAGAATCATGTGTGGTCTTTCTGCTGACTGGTTAGCACGCAACAAAAGCTTTTCACTGTACCTCGGTGCACGTGACCATAAACTAAACTATGTAGGAAGGAACTGCAGATGCTGGTTTAAACCGAAGATAGACACAAAATGCTGGAGTAACTCAGCCATGATCGTATTGAATGGCGGTGCAGGCTCGAAGGGCCGAATGGCCTACTCCTGCACCTAATTTCTATGTATCTAGGACAGGCAGCGTCTCTGGATAGAAGGAATGGGTGATGTTTCGCTGAAGAAGGGTCTCGACCCGAAACATCACCCATTCCTTCTCTCTTATGTGGAGATGCTGCCTGTCCCGCTGAGTTACTCCAGCATTTTGTGTCTATCTTCTTTAACTAACTAACTAATTGGGGCGTATGAGTAGAATACATCACTTGCACACACAAAATGTCTCAACACTGAACACCTTTCACACACTGAGGAATATGAATAACGAGCAGATCTTGGCATCATCTTCAACATTGTGGGCCGAAGGGCCTGTTCCTGTGCTGTACTGTTCTATGTTGGACCATAAACACTTTGATACATTGTGAGGCGTACACCATTTACACATTTGACAGTACAGTCACAATCTACACATTTGCTACGCTAAAGTCCTGTGACGATGCACACCTTTAGTATTGAGCTGATTTTATAAAGGCCAGCCAGCCAGCAGCACGTGACACACACTCGAGTGCCTTGGTGTTACATTCGCCAGGCACGCCACAGAATGCACACCATTTCCAATCTGTGCTGTGATATAACTTCAGCTGAGCAACAACTGAGATATAATTGGTCTCGGCAGCTCTTAGCTGAGCCAGGATGGAAGAATCAACCAAACCCTGTCATTAAACAGAACCCTGCCCCAAACTGTGAACTAACAACTGCGCTATGCAGCAGAACACTGGCCAAGTGTATCTGTGGCAAGCCCAGCCCAAGCAAGGGAGCAGGGGGGGGGGGCAGGAATGAAAGACAAGTATAGTCTGCAAACACTTACACTGTGTGATGTGCAATGGGATTAGATGGCATTCATTCACAAAGGAAACAAATCACTTTAAGACAGATTCTTTAGCAGGTCCCCAAAAACTACAAACTCAACATAAAGTGTTCTGATGGAGGGAGGAACTGCAGATGCTGGTTTAAACGTAAAATAGACACAAAATGCTGGAGTAACTCAGTGGGACAGGCAGCATCTGTGGAGAGAAGGAATGGGAGATGTTTCAGGTCGAGACCCTTTTGGTCTGAAGAAGGGTGTTGAGCCGAAACGTCACCCATTCCTTCTCTCCACAGATGCTGCCTGTCCCGCTGAGTTACTCCAGCATTCTGTGTCTATTAAGTGTTCTGGATTGTAACTGGGAGTACGGTAGCTGGGATGCCTGAAGCATAAGCAACACAGTGGCAGAGGAAGAATGGTTTACCGCACCAAATAGAGTGAGGTGCAGGGGGAGGAGGGAGAGAGAGAGAGAGAGAGAGAGAAAGGCAGAGAGAGAGAGAGAGATCGAGAGGAGGAAAGGAAATGAGAGAAGGAAAAGTAATCAAGGCATTGTGAGATGCAGCAGATAGAGCGATATATATAGAGAGACAGACAGACAGAGACAGATGAATGGTAGAAAAAGGCAGTGCATGAGACATTGAGATAACGTGGAGAGGTGGATCAATAGAAATAGAGAGAGGGAGATATGGATGGAAAGAGAGGCGAGGGGTGGGGAGGAATGGAGCGTGGGAGGTGGATTGAAGGAGGGGAGAGGTGGAGGATGTGATAAGGGGGAGATGGGGTGAGAGGGAGGAACGGTGAGGGGCGAGGAGGGGTGGGGAGGAGGGGGGAGTGGGAAATGGGGTGAGGGGGAAATGGGGTGAGGGGGAGGAGGGGTGAGGGGGAGACTTCCTCTAGGGTCTGAAGAAGGGTCTCGACCCAAAACGTCACCTATTCCTTCGCTCCATAGATGCTGCCTCACCCCGCTGAGTTTCTCCGTCATTGTTATCCACCTTCCTCTAGGGTGGTGACCAGACCTGCACACAATACTACAAGTGCAGCCTAACCTATATTATATTTCAGATTCCAAGCAAATAGGACAGTGGCTCTACATTCTACAAAGTACTGAGTGGACACCGGAAAATTCTCTCCATATAGTTCAATTATTTTGGTGGGGGGGGAGATAACTATTTCGTTCACACAGCCCTACCTCACGTGGGGCGAGGTTCTTGGTATATTGTCACAATTCAATCGCAAGTATTCTTCAGGAAGCATCAGGCAGCATTTCCATTTGTGTGTTAAATGCAACGCAGTGTCCAGTGTCCCTACCAGAGATTAAAGGGCCTGACCCAATTACGCAATTGTTTCGGCGACTTGCTGCCACCTGTCATTAGTCGCAGCAGGTCTCTGAAAATGTTCAACATGTTGAAAATCAAGCGGCAACCAGAAAAGGGTACGACTCTTTGGGCGACTATTCACCACCGTACAGGCGTCGCCTGTATGGTCATGAGTACTCGCCCAAAGAGTCGTGCCCTTTTCTGGTCGCCGCTGGATTTTCAACATGTTGAACATTTTCGGAGACCTGTTGCGACTGTGACGGGGGCTGGCAAGTCGCCGATAAAAATCGCGTAAGTGTGACAGGCCTTCCACTAACACAGTAGAGAGTTTTTAAAGACGGAACTGCAGGTGCTGGGAAAATCGAAGGTAGACAAAAGTGCTGGAGAAACTCAGCGGGTGCAGCAGCATCTATGGAGCGAAGGAAATAGGCAACGTTTCGGGCCGAAACCCTTCCGGGTTTCGGCCCGAATACGTTGCCTATTTCCTTCAGGGTTTTGGCCCGAAACGTTGCCTATTTCCTTCGCTCCATAGATGCTGCTGCACCCACAGAGTTTCTCCAGCACTGTTGTCTACAGTAGCGAGCTTAACCTCCTGACCCCTCTGGTCTCAGATTTACTCCTTCATTTATACACGTACAAAGTAAAGGCATCTTTGTTTACCTGGGTGGGTTAAAAACAGTACACCGATTGAATAGTGTGGGAAAGGGGACCGTTGCTTACAAACCTATTGCTGGTGCATTTATGCAGAGCTCTCTGGCCAGCAGAAGAAACGTCTTCCCCAACACGTACACATTCACCTGCAAGAAAGGTTAACAACATTTAGCTTTACGTTTATTACTCTCACATGGTACAGTCAAAAGCTTTGCTTTGCATGCTATCCACACTAAACAATACTATACATACATACATACAATAAAGCACAAAACACGCAGCAAAGGGGGAAGGTACAGAGTGCAGAATGCAGCACATCAGTTCCACAGACAAAGCCCAATGGGGTAGAGGTGAATCGGACAGTACCCTAGCTGGAGTATTGCGTACAGTTTTGGTCTCCTAATTTGAGGAAGGACACCCTTGTGATTGAGGCAGTGCAGCGTAGGTTCGCGAGATTGATCCCTGGGATGGCGGGACTGTCATATGAGGAAAGATTGACAAGACTAGGCTTGTATTCACTGGAGTTTAGAACGATGAGGGGGGATCTAATAGAAACATATAAAACTATAAAAGGACTGGACAAGCTGGATGCAGGAACATTTTTCCCAATGTTGGGCGAGTCCAGAACCAGGGGCCACAGTCTTAGAATAAAGGGGAGGTCATTTAAGAATGAGGTGAGAAAAAACGTTTTCACCCAGAGAGTTGTGAATTTGTGGAATTCCCTGCCACAGAGGGCAGTGGAGGCCAAGTCACTGGATGGATTTAAGAGAGAGTTACATAGAGCTCTAGGGGCTAGTGGAATCAAGGGATATGGGGAGAAGGCAGGCATGGGTTATTGATTGGGGACGATCAGCCATGATCACAATGAATGGCGGTGCTGGCTCGAAGGGCCGAATGGCCTCCTCCTGCAACTATTTTGCTATCTATCTTATGTAAGGATCGTTCAGAAGCCTGATAACAGAGGGGAAGAAGCTGTCCCTGAGTCTGGTGGTGCGTACCTCTAGGCTTTTGTATTGAGCGTGGAGAAGGGATGACCAGGGTGGGACAAGTCTTTGATTACATTGACTGCTTTCCCGTGTCAGCGTGAAGCGGAGATGGAATCAGTGTGCAATGGGGTGGAATCTGAACCTACTGAGTCTGAAGAAAGACCCTAACCTGAAACGTCACCTATCCATATTCACCAGAGATGGAGCTTGACGCACTGAGTTATTCCAACACTTTGTCTCTCTCTTTTCCAGGAGCATGTGTTTTCGGTAAAGAAATGCCTCGTGACTTTGGAAAAATTATCAAAATGCAACAGTAAATCCAAGTAAATATTTGGCCCAGTGAAGCTGCCTGTGTTCAGCCCTCTCCCTCCAAGCCTGTCCTATCCATGCACAAATCTATCCATACACTTCTCTAAGCGCAGGTTCGGCCATCATTTCGCTGAACACCTCCGCTCAGTCCGCCTTAACCTACCTGATCTCAGCACTTTAACTCCCCCTCCCATTCCCAATCTGACCTTTCTGTCCTGGGCCTCCTCCACTGTCAGAGTGAGGCCCAGCGCAAATTGGAGGAACATCACCTCATATTTCACTTGGGTGGTTTACACCCCAGCGGTATGAACATTGACTCCTCTAACTTCAGATAGCCCTTGCTTTCTCTCTCCATCCCCTCCCCCTTCCCAGTTCTCCCACTACTCTTACTGTCTCCGACTACATTCTATCTTTGTCCCGCCCCCTCCCCTGACATCAGTCTGAAGAAAGGTCTCGACTCGAAACGTCACCCATTCCTTCTCTCCGGAGATGCTGCCTGTCCCACTGGGTTACTCCAGCATTTTGTGTCTACTATCCATGCACATATCTAACTGCTTGTTAAGCGTTGCAATGGTCCCAGCCTCATCAACCTCCTCCGGCAGCTCGTTCCATACACCCGCCCCCTTTGCGTGAAAAAGTTACCCCTCAAATTCCTATAAAATCTTTCCCCCTCCATCTTAAACCTATGCCCGCACTATCAGCAAGACACTCTGTTCATCCACCTGATCTATTCCTCTCATGATTTTGTACACCTCTATAAGATCACCCCTCATCCTCCTGCGCTCCAGGGAATAGAGTCCTAGCCTACTCAACCTCTCCCTATAGCTCACACCCTCGAGTCCAGGCAAATCTTCTCTGCACCCTTTACAACTTAACAACATCTTTCCTATAACATGCTGAGAGAATGGAGCAGCTGGGCTTGTACACTTTGGAGTTTAGAAGGATGAGAGGATGAAACATATCAGATTGTTAAGGGTTTGGACACGCTAGAGGCAGGAAAAATGTTCCCGATGTTGGGGGAGTCCAGAACCAGGGGCCACAGTTTAAGAATAAGGAGTAAGCCATTTAGAGCGGAGACGAGGAAACACGTTTTCTCACAGAGAGTGGTGAGCCTGTGGAATTCTCTGCCTCAGAGGGCGGTGGAGGCAGGTTCTCTGGATACTTTCAAGAGAGAGCTAGATAGGCCTGTTAAAAATAGCGGAGTCAGGGGATATGGGGAGAAGGCAGGAACGGGGTACTGATTGAGGATGATCAGCCATGATCACATTGAATGGCGGTGCAGGCTCGAAGGGCCGAATGGCCTACTCCTGCACCTATTGTCTGTTGTCTAACATGGTGCCCAGAACTGAACACAATGCGGCCTCACCAACGTCTTATACAACTGCAACATGGCCTCCCAACTTCTATACACGTCACAGTGATTGTGCTAACACCTACAACCTTTGCTCCAACAGAAGGGTTGAGATTTGCCCGACAGCACGAGATATTCACTGTAACAGGGGAGTGAGAGCAGATTTGAAGGCCTCTTCCATCACACCTTTCCAATTCATCACCCCCCAGTCACCATGGCCCGTACCTTGACTGTGATTTGGTTCTAAAGTCTGTTGCCGTAGAAACCACCATGGTAAGTTTGGCAACAAGCCATCAAAGTACAATGAAATGAAGCAGAAATTAGAACAGAACAATCTGCAACGGCAGCATTTCTGCACCGTTCAGTGGCTAGATTCTTCAGTAAGTACAGCGCCCACCACCCCTGTGACTTTAGTCCTTCTGGGAAACAGCTTTTGGTACTTCTCTGCTACAAACAACAATTCACATAATATGTGATCATTGGTGCAAGGCCAACGTTACCAAGCTTAGATTCGAGCGTGTGTTTGCCGTTCTCCGACTCTATGCCTAGAGTAGGGGCATCGAGAACCAGAGGATATAGGTTTAAGGTGAGAGAGGTTTAAGGTGGGGGGAGTCCAGAACCAGGGGCCACAGTTTAAGAATAAGGAGTAAGCCATTTAGAACGGAGACGAGGAAACACTTTTTCTCACAGAGAGTGGTGAGTCTGTGGAATTCTCTGCCTCAGAGGGCGGTGGAGGCAGGTTCTCTGGATGCTTTCAAGAAAGAGCTAGATAGGGCTCTTAAAAATAGCGGAGTCAGGGGATATGGGGAGAAGGCAGGAACGGGGTACTGACTGGAGATGATCAGCCATGATCACATTGAATGGCGATGCTGGCTCGAAGGTCCGAATGGCCTACTCCTGCACCTATTGTCTATTGTCTATTATCTATTGAGAGGGGAAAGATTTAGTAGGAGTCTGAGGGGTAACTTTTTCACACAGAGGATGGTAGGTGTATGGAATGAGCTGCTGGAGGAGGTAGTTGAGGCAGGGTCTATTGCAACGTTTAAGAAACATTTGGACAGGTGCAAGGATAGGACAGGTTTAGAGGGATCGGGCAGGTGGGACTAGTGCATGGTGTGGGCAAGTTGGGCCGGCGGGCCTGTTTCCACGGTGTACGACTGACTCTATGACCCTAGTCCCACAGTTATCAACAAGCCTGGAGATGTTCCTGCATTGTGTGGACATACCACGGCGAAGTTTCACTTGATCACTTGCCAGTGCCGGAGCTGTAATGGATTAGCTTGGCTTGTAGACATGGGTCCTTTCTTGAGCACAACACTTTAGAACTACAGCCAGAATGCTTGCCGTATCCAGAGCAGTCAGCTGTTTTGCTGACGCGATGTGGAGTGAACTGAACTGGATCCAGTTGGACTGGAAACCATAATAAAGGGAGGTCATGAAGAGGCCACGATGGATCATCTCATTTACAGTTCTCTGAAGATGAAACCGCTGGAACCGCTTCGGCCACGAGGGGATGGGGACGTTCTTGGGAGTCTCTTCTTACTGGTTCAGTTCTGGTTAGACCACGACTGAACATTGACGCTATGCCAACGGTACAGTGGCGCAGCTGGTAGAACTGCTGCCTCACCGGTTAGTTGAGCTTATTGTCATGTGTACCGAGGTACAGTGAAAAGCTTTTATGTTGCGTGCTATCCAGTCAGCGGTAAGACTATAGTTGATTATAATCATGCCACCCTATCTATTCCCCTCCTTGTTTTATACACCCCTGCTATAATAGACAATAGACAATAGACAATAGGTGCAGGAGTAGGCCATTTGGCCCTTCGTGCCGGCACCGCCATTCAATGTGATCATGGCTGATCATCCCCAATCAGTACCCCGTTCCTGCCTTCTCCCCATATCCCCTGACTCCGCTATTTTTAAGAGCCCTATCTAGCTCTCTCTTGAAAGCATCCAGAGAACCGGCCTCCACCGCCCTCTGAGGCAGAGAATATTTGATCTCCCAAATCAAACGGGGCTGTGGACCAAGAGCTGAAGTCTACACAGCTCTACTTTGGCAAGCTTGGTGCAATCAAACAAAAGGCTTCCTTTTGTGCCATGGTTCTCCACAAGTCCAGGAACACCCTGGGAAGAGCTGCCAAATAGGCCGCTGGCTGTGTTGCGGAATATTTTAACGCACAGAATATCGTCTTTACTTGATCCAATGCTGATAACTGCCAAACAGCAAGTACTAAAAAGGAAAAAAAAACAATCTTGCGGATATGGGGAGAGTACACTCAGTGGGAGCAGCTGAAGAGTCGAAAATAAACCGGGTGCCAGCTGTGTTCGGGCAGGATTCGCCATCGCCCGCTCGGTCAGGTTCAAATGCAAACAGACTACAATCTAATTTGGTCCACAGCAGCTGTTGTGGCAGCAAACCAAACACGGAAATATGGTTTGAAGGGAATCTAAAGGGCAAATCCTCTGTGGAAATGGAGGCTAGAAGGTGAGAGGGGGAAAGTTTAACGGAGATGTGCAGGGAGAAAAAGCCAAGCGGTCACGGGGAGAACGTGCAAACTCCGTACGGACAGCACCCGTAGTCACGATGGAACCCGGGTCTCTGGTGCTTTAAGGCAGCAACTCTACCCGCTGCGCCACCGTGCCACCCCGGGTTAAGGTAGTTGAAGCGGGGACTATCAATAGACAATAGTCCCTCACCATCTTCCAGTCCCGCCTCAAGACCCATCTCTTCACCTCTGCATACCCTTAGTCCCATGTTCCCCTCCCCTTTGCATCTCTGTCTTACTGCTCTATTTTGTTTTGTTTATTCTTGACTCTCAATGTAAAGCGACTTTGAGTCCTGAAAAGCGCTATATAAATAAAATGTATTATTATTATTAATAGACAATAGGTGCAGGAGTAGGCCGTTCGGCCCTTCGAGCCAGCACCGCCATTCACTGTGATCATGGCTGATCATTCCCAATCAGTACCTCGTTCCTGCCTTCTCCCCATATCCCCTGACTCCGCTATCTTTAAGAACCCTATCGCAACGTTTAAGAAACATTTAGACAGGTACATGGATAGGACAGGGTTAGAGGGATATGGGCCAAACACAGCAGGTGGGACTGGTGTAGATGGGACATGTTGGCCGGTGTGGGCAAGTTGGGCCTAATTCCTCACTGTAAGGCTCTATGATCCGATCTGGGTCAATGTGGGCAAATGGGACTAGCTTAGATGGGGCAGCAAGAACGAGATGGGCCGAAGGATCTGTTTCCATGCCGTATGACTCTAATTGCAACTCCTCCGTCAGTACTGGATCTAAATCTTGATCACCTTCCCAACTGCAGTGCGGGAATCTCTTCAACGCGTGGACTGCAGTGGTTCAGGGAGCAGCTTATCACAGGGATGGACAATAACATCAGAATCTCTCCTGCACATAAAGCGGAGAGTTGATGAAATAATCTCCTGGATAAACAATCCAGATGCCAAACATGACTTAAATTGGAGACTGGTGGAAATATTCAGCAAGTCAGGCAACATCTGCGGAGAATCAAACAGAGGCTTCCCCCTTCACAGCTGTTGCCTGATCCGCTGTGTACTTTTGTAATTGACTGTATTCATTTCTCAAACAATCAAATGATTGTTAAGGGTTTGGACACGCTAGAGGCAGGAAACGTGTTCCTGATGTTGGGGGAGTCCAGAACCAGGGGCCACAGTTTAAGAATGAGGAGTAAGCCATTTAGAACGGAAACAAGGAAACATTTTTTCTCACAGAGAGTGGTGAGTCTGTGGAATTCTCTACCTCAGAGGGTGGTGGAGGCAGGTTCTCTGGATGCTTTCAAGAGAGAGCTAGATAGGGCTCTTAAAAATAGCGGAGTCAGGGGATATGGGGAGAAAGCAGGAACGGGGTACTGATTGAGGATGATCAGCCATGATCACATTGAATGGCGGTGCTGGCTCGAAGGGCCAAAGGGCCTACTCCTGCACATATTGTCTATGGTCTATTGTCTATTTCAAATTTCCATTATCTGCAGTTTTCAACCATGAAATATTATTTGAGACGGTATATAAAATCATGGAGGGAGTCTTTTTCCCAGGGTAGGGGAATAAAAAACTAGAGGGCATAAGGTTAAGGTGAGAGGGGGGAAGATTTCATAGGAGCCTGAGGGGAAACATTTTCAGAGGGTGGTGGGTGTGGAGGATCAGGTGGATATGGAGAGGATGTTTTCCCCACTGGTGGGAGAGTCTAGGACCAGAGGCCTCGGCCTCAGAATAAAAGGAAGTACCTTTACAAAGGAGATGTGGAGGAAATTCTTGAGTCAGCGGGCGGTGAATCTGTGGAAACTGTGAAATTGCCACAGACGGCTGTGGAGGCCACGTCAATGGTGGAGATTGGCAGATTCTTGATTAGTCAGGGGTTATGGGGTGAAGGCCGGAGAATGGGGTTGTGAGGGAAAGATAAATCAGCCATGAGTGAATGGCAGAGTAGACTTGATGGGCCGAATGGCCAAATTCGGCTCCTACAACGTATGAACTTATGAAGAAGTGGTTGAGGTAACATTAAAAGTTACTTGGACAGATAAAGTGTAGAGGGACATGGGGCAAATGGGACCAGCTTTGATGGGGCATGGATGAGTCAGGTTGCAAGGCTTGTTTCCATGCTAAATGACTCTATGACTTTGGTGCATTTCAAGTCACAGGGAGTTGCACTCAAGTTAATCGAATGGCCTGTTCTCATCTGTAACTCAGGTTGATGCATGACAGGAAAAAGAATCACATTCCTGTGGAACAAACCAACGTATGGGCCACATTCTAACACCAGGTATTGCCAGCGGGGGGAATCAGGCCATTCAGCCCATCAGGTCTACTCTGCCATTCAATCATGGCTGATCTATCTTTCCCTCTCAACCCTTCTCCAGCCTCTCCCAATAACCCCTGACACTCATAGCCTCAGATTTAAAGGATGTTCTTTTAGGAAGGAGATGAGGAGGAATTTCTTTAGTCAGAGGGTGGTGAATCTGAGGATTTCTTTGCCACAGAAGGCTGTGGAGGCAAAGTCAGTGGGCATATTTAAGGCAGCGATAGATACGATTATTGATTAGTATGGGTGTCAGAGGTTATGGGAGAGATGTTCCTACTTTCTCCCCATATTCCTTGATTCCGTTAGCTCCAAGAGCTATATCTCTCTTGAATACATTAGTACGGATGCTCCATTGATGCTGCTGCAACCGCTGAGTTTCTCCAGCACTTTTGTCTACCTTTGAATTTCCAGCATCTGCAGTTCCTTCTTAAACACATTAGTACGGATGTCAGGGGCTATGGGGAGAAGGCAGGAGAATGGGGTTGGGAGGGAGAGATAGATCAGTCATGATTGCATGTGTAGGAAGGAACTGCAAATGCTGGTTTAAACCGAAAATAGACACAAAATGTTGGAGTAACTCAGCAGGACAGGCAGCATCTCTGGAGAGAACGAATGGGTGACGTTTCAGGTCGAGACCCTTGAATGAATGGTGGGGTAGACTTGATGGGCCGAATGGCCTAATTCTGCTCCTATCTTATGATCATGATCCCTTCTCTCAAATATAACAAAATACAGAGGACAGTGAGGGGAAATATATAGAATTAACAAAGAGAAAGACACAAAGTGCTGGAGCAACTCAACGCGCCAGGCATCTCAGGAGAACATGGATAGGCGACGTTTCGGGTCGGGACCTTTCTTCAGACTGATTGTAGTGGGGGGTGCGGGGGGGATAGAAAGCTGGGAAATGTAAAAAAAGCAACAGGATAAACAAAACATTTGAAGTCAATGTACGTACGTACCTGCAGCAGGTCACTGAGATCCAATAACATATCTTGAAAACGTTGTCAAGGAAGATGCAAAGGAAAAAGATGAGTCAAGCACAATACAGTCAACATGAGTGCTGAGCCATGCAGCTATAACGTACGGCAGTAAGTTTACAATGGCTGTCAATAGACAATAGGTGCAGGAGTAGGCCATTAGGCCCTTCGAGCCAGCACTGCCATTCAATGTGATCATGGCTGATCATCCCCAATCAGTACCCCGTTCCTGCCTTCTCCCCATATCCCTTGACTCCGCTATCTTTAAGAGCCCTATCTAGCTTTCTCTTCAAAGTATCCAGAGAACCTGCCTCCACCGCCCTCTGAGGCAGAGAATTCCACAGGCTCACAACTCTCTGTGTGAAAAAGTGTTTCCTCGTCTCCGTTCTAAATGCCTTACCCCTTATTCTTAAACTGTGGCCCCTGGTTCTGGACTCCCCCAACATCGGGAACATGTTTCCTGCCTCTAGCGTGTCCAAACCCTTAATAATCTTATGAGAGATCCCCTCTCATCCTTCTAAACTCCAGAGTGTACAAGCCCAGCCTGTCCTACAAAGCCAGCATCGTGCGGGACGGTGGAGGGATCAGCGGCCGAACACTGAGTGACACCAACGTGGCAGTCAGTGTAAACCTGTCCCGTAGAGCTCTCTATGTGTGTGCGGCTAATTCCAGTGGCAGGACATTCCGCCCAACTGCTTCATGCTGGCATGCTGGCAATGGCATGAATCAAATTTCACTCAGCTCTCTGAGGGTTGGCACAGAGGCACATTCAATACTGACTACGGGTGCTGTCTGTGTGGAGTTTGCAAGTTCTTCCCGTGACGTTTTCTCCGGGTGCTCCAGTTTCCACCCACATTCTGAAAGAGGTTAATTGGTTTCTGTAAATTGCTACACGTGACAATAATAAACCTGAACAGAATCTCATTAGCATGAAAAGCACTTTACTGCATAGCAATAATGCAAGATTGATTCCTTTCTTTAAACCAGGCTCACAAGGAACAACCATAGACTGCAGGACGCCAATGTGAGTGAAGGCCCATAAAGAGTTATGAAGAAGGGTCTCCACCCGAATCGTCACCCACACCTTCTATCCAGAGATGCTGTCTGACCCGCTCAGTTAAAGCCCTGTCCCACGGTATCAGTTCATTCAAGTGCTCTCCCGAGTTTTAAAAAAAAATCAAACTCGTGGTAAGCACGGAGAATTAATGTAGCGGGTACGTCGGAGCTCGGGGACGTCTCTTAGCGGCTCGTAACGCTAACGGCAGGTACTCAGGAAGACTCGCTAATGGCAGGTACTCGGGAAGACTCGTGAAGATTTTTCAACGTGTTGAAAAATGTCCATGAGAGCCCCGAGTACCGACGAACGGCCATTACCATAAATCTCCGAGTTCAAATCAGGGCAAACTCGGGAGAACTCTTGGAATGAACTCGTACCGTAGGACAGGGGTTTTACTCCAGCATTTTGTGTCTATCTTCGGTTTAAACCAGCATCTGCAGTTCCTTCCTGCCCATAAGGAGTTAACGCATTTGGGAAGCAGAGTAGTGGGGGGAGGTGGGGAGTTAAGGATTGGCTTGGAGCCACATCTACACAGAAGTACAAGTTTCATTAATTACTTCTCCCTTGAATGGATGTGCGGCAGCCACAAGCCCACTGACAGATTCCTTTGCACAGACTTCAAAAACAGCAGCAGATACACAAAGAATGTTTTAAAAGAATGGAATATCAGAAAAGGGCTTGTAGACTCCCTTGCTAAACTATGTTTTTTAGAAGCTGTGCCAATTCAGAATCACTTTGATAGTTCTCGAGATGAGCAAACGAAAGGGAGGCGTTAGCTTTCCCAGAAAGTAGGCAGCTCTTTGGTAGAGCGTACTTTCCCAGGCCACAGAACCGAGTGACCACACCTGTGTACAGGGCTGTGACCCCTGGCAGCAAGGACTCAACTCACCAACTTTGCTTCATGTAAATACTATAGTAGCTCCTTAGTATAGGTGGGACAATACACATTACATGTGATGGCAAGTCTGAACTAAAAGGTGGAAAAAGTAGGAGACAGAGAGAGAGAGAGAGAGAGAGAGAGAGAGAGAGAGAGAGAGAGAGAGAGGAGAGAGAGAGAGAGAGAGAGAGAGAGAGAGAGAGAGAGACAGAGAGAGAAAGAGAGAGAAAGAGAGAGAGGGATTAATGAATGCTTACAGCTACAAGAACGTGTAGCAATCAATAAAGGGCTATATTGCGAGTTTATGTACATCTATCCATTATGTATATCTATCTATGCACTGTATACTTGTATTTATATTTATGCATTTTAAATATGTATGTTATATTTTACACTTTGGCAATATAACGATGTATTTTATCATGCCAATAAAGTTTTTAAATTGAAATTGAAATTGAGAGGGGGAGAGAGGGAGAAAGAGAGAGAGAGTGAGAGAGGGAGGGAGAAGAGGGAGAGAGAGTGAGAGAGAGAGAGAAAGAGAGGGAGGGAGAGACACAGGGAGAGTGACAGGGAGAGACAGAGAGGAGGGAGAGAGAGAGCGAGAGAGAGAGAGAGAGAGAGGGAGGGAGAGACACAGGGAGAGTGACAGGGAGAGACAGAGAGGAGGGAGAGAGAGAGCGAGAGAGAGAGAGAGAGAGAGAGAGAGAGAGAGAGAGAGAGAGAGAGAGAGAGAGAGAGAGAGAGAGATAGAGAGAGAGACAGAGAGAGAGAAAGAGAGAGACAGAGAGAGAGAGATTGAGAGAGAGAGAGACGGAGAAGAGAGAGAAAGAGAGAGTGAGAAAGAGAGAGAGAGAAAGAGAACCATAAACATTATGACAATTGACCTTCCAGAGAGTTCGTGATTTGTGCCCGCGCAAAAACAAAAAAATTAAAACACTGAGGGTTACAAAAAACTAGAATGAAAGACTTTCTCTTGCATTGCTATTCAATCAGATCAGATAATACTACACCTAAATACAATCAAGACAAACTCCAGTCCAACAGGTAGAGCAAAGGGGAAGATACAGAGTGCAGAATATAGATCTCAGCGTTGTAGCACATCAGTTCCACAAAGTCCAATGTCCACAATGGGGTAGAGGTGAATCGGACAGTACCCTAGCTTATGGAAGGACCATTCAGAAGCCCGATAACAGAGGGGAAGAAGCTGTTCCTGAGTCTGGTGGTGCACGCTTTCAAGCTTCTGTACCTTTCTGCCGGACGGGAGCGGGGAGAGGGAAGGAATGACCGGGGTGGGACGGGGACACGTTTTTGATTCTGTTGGCTGCTTTGCTGAGGCAACATAAAGTGTAGATGGTCGATGGTGGGGAGTGTGGTCGGTGTGATATCACTGTACCTCAGTATAGGTGACAATGATAAACCGAAAGCTGAATGTAGTGGTTCGTCCAAGTGTTGGCGAGGACACTGGCGGAACTCCCCTGCTGTGCTTCATGGTGCCAAGATACCCGCCCGCACATCGCCCGGATGGGCCAAAGAGTCAATTAGTTTGGAAGGTAAACAAAAATGCTGGAGAAACTCAGCAGGTGAGACCCAAGGATCTCAACCCAAAACGTCGCCTATTTCCTTCGCTCCATAGATGCTGTCTCACCCGCTGAGTTTCTCCAGCATTTTTGTTTACCTTCCAAACTAATTGACCCTTTGGCCATCCGGGGCGTTTGATTGTGCCAAGCTTGCCAAAGTAGAGCGGTGTAGACTTCAGCTCTTGGTCCACAGCCCCGTTTGTTTTGGGAGATCAAATATTCATCACAGTGACTGATGAAGGTCGACAAAAAAGATGGAGAAACTCAGCGGGTCAGGCAGCATCTATGGAATGAAGGAATAGGCGACGTTTCGGGTTGAGACCCTTCTTCAGACTGATGTGGGGGGGGCGGGAAAAAGAAAGGAAGAGGCGCTCTGCCTCTTCCTTTCTTTTTCCCGCCCCCCCCCCACATCAGTCTGAAGACAGCCTCTTCCTTTCTTTTTCCCGCCCCCCCCCCCATCAGTCTGAAGAAGGGTCTCGACCCGAAACGTCGCCTATTTCCTTCGCTCCATAGATGCTGCCTCACCCGCTGAGTTTCTCCAGCATTTTTGTTTACCTTCGAATTTTTTCCAGCATCTGCAGTTCCTTCTTAATCATTAGTTTGGAAGGCAGCCCTCGCAGTGGTGCATCATGGGCGCGTCAGTCAGCATTCCATCGCCAGTCTGCGGGTTGTGGCTTGAACTCATGACCTCCTGGTTCACAAGAGAATGTGCTGCCAACTGGTTCAGATCAACGCAAGGCGGACAGATCGGCACTTCACAGCACAGCATTGTTGGATGAAAAGGGAGGGAAGAAGAGTTTTTTTTAAATTAGCTTTACGAGCATATGAGTGAAGATGCCGAGATTGTGTGTGGGTCTGTTTGGTGTTATTTGTTCCCCACTTGTTTCGGTTTTATACCGTAGCTTCTTTTACAATTTAATTCTGATGATTAAATCCAG
>JAXLNO010004669.1:653317-678714 GCA_038087875.1 Malacoraja senta
GATCCTTCCAATCCATGTACCTGTGCAAATGTCTCTTTAATGCTTTTATCGTACCTGGCACAACTAGCTCCTCCAGCAGCTCTTTCCACGTCCCCACCACCCTGTGTGTGAAGAAGGGTCTCGACCCCAAACCTCACCTATTTCCTTCGCTCCATAGATGCTGCCTCACCCGCTGAGTTTCTCCAGAATTTTTATCTACCGTGTGTGAAAGTTGTCTCTCAAGTTCCTATTAAATCTTTCCCTTCTCACCTTAAACCTATGTCCTCCGGTTCTTGATTCTCCTGACCTGCATAAAAGATTCTGGCCATTCTTAAGTTCGAGGAGCAGAATTAGGCCATTCGGCCCATTGAGTCTACTCCGCCATTCAATCATAAGTTTGTATGTGATAGGAGCACAATTAGGCCATTTGGTCAGCAAGTCTATTCCGCCATTCAATCATGGCTGATCTAACTTTCCTTCTCAACCCCATTCCCCTGCCTTCTCCCCATAAACCCTGACACCCCCACTAATCAAGAATCTATCGATCTGCACCTTAAAAACATCCACTGACTTGGCCACTAACAGCCTTCTGCTATCTACTCCCCTCGTGGTGTTTAAACACTGATTCATTGACAGTTAGCCTGAAGGGCCAAGAGACTATTTGTTAACGACAAATTCAAAAGCACTACATAAATTGAAGTTGTTGCTGGGTCAGAGTTCAATTAGCATGCAGATTGAATGAGCTGGGCTAACTGGGACATGATGGGCGTGTGGAGTGCCCAGGGGCTGAAAGCAGCAGCTCTTCCCTTTCCATGCACGTTGTTTCACAGTATCCACCAAAGATCCTATAGCGAGCAAGATAGATCACTCGACGAAAAAGACGTAGTACGGTCATGGGCAGATTCACGGGTAATTTAAGGCCCCGTTTCCGTAACCGGCTTCGGTCTCCGCACCAAAGATCCCATAGGATACTAGCGCGGAGACGGAAGCCGGTTAGGGAAACATCCTCGTAAAAATAAAAGTTCTTTGGGAAAAATCTTCTCCTCATTTTCAGAATTTTAATTTATTAACACAAACTGTTCCCCTGCAACGTTGATTACACTGCGAGTCGGGTCGGGTTACGGAAATGGATGAAAAAAAGGCCACGTTGCGCTCCGTTGCGTACTACACGTTGCATTTGCCATTGCATTTAGAAGGGGTGGTCTATCTTGCTCCGCTATAGGATCTTTGGTATCCAGCTATCGGTTTGGGAAGTGGGGATGTAACCAGTGAGGGGCCTCACTGTGCATCGCTCTCACATTGTCTACTGGATCCACACCAAGAAGAATAAAGAGACGCTGTGTCCCGCCCACATGTCCAGTATTAGGTAGCACAACATGGTGTTGCCACAGACAACTAGAACAAGGGACTCTCATTAAAATGACTCTGAAGACTGGCGAATGCGTCAGTATTGGAAACAAAGCACCCACATGAAATGTTCAACGCAGACAATCAGAAATCAGAGTAAAAGCCTCAAGCACCTCGTATGTTCCTCTCCCATCCCGCCAACTACGTGCCATCCTGAGGAATTTGAACGTGGCGATTGTTCGGACTTGGACTGCGTCCCATCTTACAGACGGAGAGAGAAAAGCATTTCACTAACAGGAGCAGCGTGGAAAATCACAGCCGCTGAAATGAACGTCTAGTGAGGAGATGGAGGGAGGAATGAATGAATGAAAGATCACAGTGGTTGGTGGCTACACGGTGGCGCAGCGGTAGTTAAACAATAGACAATAGGTGCAGGAGTAGGCCATTCGGCCCTTCGAGCCAGCACCGCCATTCAATGTGATCACGGCTGATCAACCCCAATCAGTACCCCGTTCCTGCCTTCTCCCCATATCCCATGACTCTGCTATTTTTAAGAGCCCTATCTAGCTCTCTCTTGGAAGCATCCAGAGAACCAGCCTCCACTGCGGCAGAGAATTCCACAGACTCCCACTCTCTGTGAGAAAAAGAGTCAGGGGAGAAGGCAGGAACGGAGGTACTGATTGGGGATGATCAGCCATGATCACATTGGACGGCGGTGCTGGCTCGAAGGGCCGAATGGCCCACTCCTGCACCTATTGTCTATTATCTATTGACCAAACGCAGGCAGGTGGGACTAGTGTAGCTGGGGCATGTTGGTCTGCATGGGCAAGTTGGGCCGAAGGGCCTGTTTCCACGCTGTATGATTCTCTGACTCTAACTTTTTGTCCAAGATGTGCCCCCTGAAAGGGATGTTGCACAGCTGGCCAGAGAGGTGCGGGTTCATCAGTGTTCAATGTCAGAATGATTAACATCCTGGAACCCAATCAAGTGGTTCACATCGCAGTGTAATTACAAAAGTTATGCGAAATGGTTCAGAAGTCAGCCAAAGACTGGAAGACTGCATTGAGAGAGGAACCACTGCTTTAGCCGTGACATAAATGGAGTGATTCACTGCGCGTACAGCAGAATAAATAAAATAAACAGTTCTAAGAACTGTAACGAGGTGGGATTAGATCCAGTTAGGTCAAGAGTGCATTAATGGAAAGACATCTGTCTCATACACTCAGCACTTCAATACACTTGCACACAACCACAGCAAGTGAAGGGAACAGAACCAACACTGTTTGAAACAGGAGTATGGATTGTAATAATCTTCTCCATCAGTCTACTTCAACAGGATAAAATCAGAAATAAAAGCAGAGTACTCTCATCCTGAGAGAGAGAGAGAGAGAGAGAGAGAGAGAGAGAGAGAGAGAGAGAGAGAGAGAGAGAGAGTCGTGTTTCAGATCAGAGGCCTGCAATGCATCAGACAAACCAGCCTCCACCTTATCGACTCCATCTCCACTTTCATGCCGTCGCAAGAAAGCAGCCGACATCATCAAGGACCACAGGGAGACACTAAATGCTGGAGTAACTCAGCGGGACAGGCAGCATCTCTGGAGAGAAGGAATGGGTCACGTTTCGGGTCGAGACCCTGAAGAAGGGTCCAGATTTTGTGTCCACCTTTGATTTAAACCAGCAACTGCAGTTCTTTCCTACACATAATCAAGGACCAGTCACACCCCCGTCATTCCCTCTTCTATCCCCACCTGTCGGGCAGAAGACACAGAAGCTTGGGGGCATGTACCACCAGACTCAGGAACAGTGTCTTCCCTACTAGTTCAGTTCAGTTTCAGATCAGTTTAGTTTATTGTCACGTGTACCGAGGTACAGTGACAAGATTTTGTTGCAGCGGGAAAACCACACATGATTACAATCGAGCCATTTACAGTGTACAGTGACATGATAAGGAATAACGTTTAGTGCAAGGTAAAACCGGCAGAGTCTGATCAAGGATAGTACGACTTTGCTGGCTTTACTTTGCACTAAACGTTATTCCCTTAAGGTCCTGTCCCACTTACGCGACTTTTTCGGCGACTTGCCGGCACCCGTCATAGTCGCAGCAGGTGCCGAAATTTTTCAACATGTTGAAAATCCTGCAGCGACCAGAAAAAGGTTTGACTCTTTGGGCGACTACTCACGACCTTACAGGCGTCACCTCGCGACATGTCGCGTAAGTGGGACAGGCCCTTTATCATGTATCTGTCCTGCCTACTGAATGGTCCGCCCATAAACTAAGGTGGGGTCCCTCCGATCACCCAACCTACCTCATTGCAGACGTGCTCTTGTTTTAACCTGCACTTTCTCTGTAGCTGTAACACTATATGCTGCACTCTGGTATTTTTCCTCTTAGGAGCAGGGAGGGTCTACTGCAGTTGTACAGGGCCTTGGTGAGACCACACCTGGAGTATTGCGTACAGTTTGGGTCTCCTAATCTGAGGAAAGACATTATTGCCATAGAGGGAGTACAGAGAAGGTTCACCAGACTGATTCCTGGATGGCAGGACTTTCATATGAGGAAAGACTGGATAGACTCGGCTTATAATCGCTAGAATTTAGAAGATTGAGGGGGGATCTTATAGAAACTTACAAGATTCTTAAGGGGTTAGACAGTCTAGATGCAGGAAGATTGTTCCTGATGTTGGGGAAGTTCAGGACAAGGGTTACAGTTTAAGGATAAAGGGGAAATCTTTTAGGACCGAGATGAGAAAAACATTTTTCACACAGAGAGTGGTGAATCTGTGGAATTCTCTGCCACAGAAGGTAGTTGAGGCCAGTTCATTGGCTATATTTAAGAGGGAGTTAGATGCGGCACTTGTGGCTAAGGGATCAGGGGGTATGGAGAGAAGGCAGGTACAGGATACTGAGTTGGATGATCAGCCATGATCATATTGAATGGCGGTGCAGGCTCGAAGGGCCGAATGGCCTACTGCACCTATTTTCTATGTTTCTATGTCTATGTTTCTATGTTTGTGTCCAGCTTGATTGAACTCATGCATAGTGTTGGTTTGACTGGATAGCACACAAAGTTTTTCTACTGTTATCTCAATACATGTGACAATAATAAACAATACAGCAATGCAGAGAAAGCCTCCGGGCTCCCATTGAATCTTTCCCCCTCACTCTATCCTCTAGTTCTCGATTCCCCTACTCTGGTATCAGAGTTTTTAATTGATTTTTTGTTTATGATGTATAGTATATTATCTATACATGTAGTGTTGACTGGTCAGTTATACTGCTGTGTGAATGTAATTGCTCCATTGCCTGCTACATTTAACACGCAGCAGGTAGTGCCACTGCCTCACAGCGCCAGAGACCTGGGTTCCATCCTGACCTCGAGTGCTGTCTGTATGGAGTTTGCACATTTTCCATGTGACTGCGTGGGTTTCCTCCAGGTACTCCGGTTTCCTCCCACATCCCAAAGATGCGCTGGCGGGTCTTTTTAGGTTATTTGGACTCTGTAAATTGCCCCTAGTGTGTAGAGAGTGGATGAGAAAGTGAGATAACATTCTAGTGTGAACGGGTGATCGATTGGTCATAGAGTGATACAGTGTGGAAACAGGCCTTCGGCCCAACTTGCCCACACCGGCCAATATGCCCCAGCTACACTAGTCATAGAGTGATACAGTGTGGAAACAGGCCCTTCGGCCCAACTTGCCCACACCGGCCAACATGCCCCAGCTACACTAGTCATAGACTGATACAGTGTGGAAACAGGCCCTTCGGCCCAACTTGCCCACACCGGCCAACAATGTCCCAGCTACACTACTCCCACCTGCCTGCGCTTGGTCCATATCCATCCAAACTTGTCCTATCCATTGTACCTGTCTAACTGTTTCTTAAACATTGGGATAGTCCCAGCCTCAACTACCTCCTCTGACACCCACCACATTTTGTGTAAACGTTACCCCTCAGATTCCAATTAAATCTTTTCCCCTTCACCTTGAACCTATGTCCTCTGGTCCTCGATTCCCCTACTCTGGGCAAGAGATTCTGTGCATCTATCCGATCTATTCCTCTCATGATTTTATACACCTCTATAAGATCACCCCTTATCCTCCTGCGCTCCATGGAATAGAGACCCAGCCTACTCAACCTCTCCCTATAGCTCACACCCTCTAGTCCTGGCAACATCCTCGTGAATCTTCTCTGAACCCTATCCAGCGTGAACTCGGTGGGCCTAAAGATGTTCTATATGCATATCTATATCTTATATCTATAAGATTAATCTATAACTTAATTTTTCATGTTATGTCTGAAACAAAGTGCATGATTGGTCAGTTGCCGTCCGACTCAATGTCAGACGTGCTTTGAATGGATAATTATTGCTCTGAAAATTGGAGGTTTTTCTCATATTTAAAAAATATGTGCAGGTTTTGTTCTTGACGATTCAGGTATGATTTACATAATATTTTTACACAATATGTTCAAAATACAGGTAAATACATGATTTGGGTCACGAAATGAAATGAAAAAGCACCTCTGCCCACAGCCAAGATTAATCTATAACTTAATGTTATATATAACGTCTGTGGAATTCTCTGCCTCAGAGGGCGGTGGAGGCAGGTTCTCTGGATGCTTTCAAGAGAGAGCTAGATAGGGCTCTTAAAAATAGCGGAGTCAGGGGGATATGGGGAGAAGGCAGGAACGGGGTACTGATTGGGGATGATCAGCCATGATCACATTGAATGGCGGTCGGTGCTGGCTCGAAGGGCCGAATGGCCTACTCCTGCACCTATTGTTTATTAATATTCCATGTTATGTCTGTAAACTAAACATTCTTGACACAAGAATAGAACAGAAACAACAAACTGGAATGAACAAGTAAGGGCCTCAAAAGGAGTAGAAAGATGTGGAGAATGAGGTGAACATGCTGAATGACACAGAGTCAATGGAGCTGAGAAAGCAAGTGGGGGGAGGAAGGGTAGATTGAGTAAATAGGTGTAGTGCAGTATGTCTGGGAAAACCAAATAAACAGTTGTTAGTAAGATTGAGACTGGGGCTGGATCCAGGTGGTAGCATAATCAAGCATTAATATCCCCCCACAGACTGAAAATACCATTAGCATTCCACACATTATGACAATCAAAGGAAATGCAATTTAAAGTCAGCCGCTCTACTCTTCCTGTCTGTCAATCCAACATAGTCAGCAAAGATCCTATAGCGAGCAAGATAGTCCACTCGACGAAAAAGACGTAGTACGGTCATGAGCAGATTCACGGTTAATTTTCGGCCCCAATTTTCGGCCCCATAACCGACTTCCGTCTCCGCACCAAAGATCCTATAGCGGAGCAAAGATACTAGTGCGGAGACGGAAGCCGGTTACGGAAACATCCTGGTAAAAATATAAGTTATTTGGTAAAAATCTTCTCCTAATTTTCAGAATTATAATTTATTAACACAAACTGTTCCCCCGCAACGTTGATTACACTGCGCGTCGAGTCGGGTCGGGTTACGGAAATGGATGAAAAAAAGGCCCAGGTTGCGCTCCGTTGCGTACTACACGTCAGCCCATTGCATTTAGCAGGAGTGGGCTATCTTGCTCCGTCCGCTATAGGATCTTTGGTAGTCAGAATTAGGTCTCCTTTCTGGCGAAGCGGTATGGATGGTTTAAGCTCCAGACACCGGCTGCCTTTCATTCCACACCCAGATGACCAGTATTCTTTCTGCTGTGAAAGAGCAGACAATCACAGGGTGGACACAAAAAAGGCAGGGTAACTCTGCGGGTCAGGCAGCATCTCTGGAGGATATCATGGATAGGTGACGTCTCGGGTCGGGACCCTTCTTCAGACTGATTGTAGTCCAGGGGGGATGGAAAATGGAAGCAAGAAAACGAACTGGACAAATCAGGGCTGCCAATAGATGACCACGGGCAGGAAAGGAGGTTTTCAAATAGACAGATTGCTGGCTAGGGGCGGTGTGTTCCTGGAGTATTGTGTGCAGTTTTGGTCCCCTAATTTGAGGAAGGACATTCTTGCTATTGAGGGAGTGCAGTGTAGGTTAACAATGTTAATTCCCGGGATGGCAGGACAGACGTATGATGAAAGAATGGAGCGGCTGGGCTTGTTTACTCTGGAGTTTAGAAGGATGAGAGGGATTCAGGGTTTGGACACGCTAGAGGCAGGAAACATGTTCCCGATGTTGGGGGAGTCCAGAACCAGGGGCCACAGTTTAAGAATAAGGGGTAAGCCATTTAGAAAGGAGACGAGGAAACACTTCTTCAGAGAGTTGTGAGTCTGTGGAGGCCGATTCTCTGGATACTTTCAAGAGAGAGCTAGATAGGGCTCTTGAAGATAGCGGTGTCAGGGGATATGGGGAGAAGGCAGGAACGGGGTACTGATTGGGGATGATCAGCCATGATCACATTGAATGGCGGTGCTGGCTCAAAGGGCCGAATGGCCTACTCCTGCACCTATTGTCTATTGCTCCCTGGGATATATCTTTACCAACTGTGGAACTGGTTTAGTGACTTTTAGTGGAGGAAGGGGGAGAGGAAGAGGGAGGGGGAGGGAGATGTATGCAGAAGCAACCTAAAACTAGAGACGTCAACATTCATACCGTTGGCTTGTGGGAATATGAGGTGCCGTTCCCCAAGTTTATGTGTGGTCTCACTCTGGTAATGGAGGCGGCCCAGGACGGAAAGGTCAGTGTGGGAATAGGAAGGGGAGTTGAAACCAAAGATCCTATAGCAAGCAAGATGGACCACTCCTGCTAAACGCTATGGGCTGATATGTAGTACACAACGGAACGGAATGTGGGCCTTTTTTTCATCCATTTCCGTAACCGGACCCGACTCGCAGTTTAATCAACGTTGCGGGGGAACAGTTTGTGTTAATAAATTATAATTCTGAAAATGAGAAGATTTTTATCAAATAACTTTGATTTTTACGAGGATGTTTCCGTAACCGGCTTCCCATAGGATACAAGTGTGGAGATGGATCTTTGGTGCGGAGACTGGAAGCCGGTTGCGGAAATGGGGCCTTAAATTACCCATGAATCTGCCCATGACCGTACTACGTCTTTTTCGTTGAGTGATCTATCTTGCTCGCTAGAGGATCTTTGGTTGAAATGGTTGGTAAGCGGGAGATCCAGCAGTCTGCAGTGTGTTTTATTACAGTCACAGGACACATCCCACTGACAGTAAGTAGCACGAGGGCAGGCTGGGTGATGTTATTCCAATAATCGGATTGACCTTTTCCTCTCTGGATTTAATTACTGGCTATATGGGACAATAAACAGGTCATAGAGAGCCACACAGCACAGAAATGGGCACTTGGCCCCAACTTGCCCACGCCCACCAAGATACCCCATCTACACTAGTCCCACCTGCCCGCGTTTGGCCCATATCCCTCCAAATCTTTCCCATCCATGCACCTGTCCAAGTGTGTAAGAAAGAACTGCAGATGCTGGTAAAATCGAAGGTAGGCACAAAATGCTGGAGTAACACAGCGGGTGAGGCAGCATCTATGGAGAGACCGATGAAGGTAAGCAGCCCATATGCAAGGTGACAAATGTACAATGTACAGGACAATAACCATCTGCTAAACCCTCTTCCAGCAACGGAGAGAGGAAAGTGAGAAAGAGAGAGAGAATCAGATGCAGCACTTCAGTGAGAGTCAAGCATGAATCACCGAGTCTAGTTATCTGATTCATAGACGCCAGACAACAGCTTTGCAAAGCTCCCACAAATCAATCTGGTGAGTGGTTCATTTTAATGCATTTGCATCTGGACAATGAGATCAAATTGAGTATTTTTAAATCATGTTAGGAAACAAGCAATCAGTAATTCCATAGGCCATCAGGAATACAAAGGCTCAAATCAGCCTGCATCCACATCAAAGGAGGGCTGGTTAATGATTGAGTCGAGTTGCCCACCATCAGACAGGACATACTGCATTTGTGCGATGTCTGAAAACTGTCTGAAATTGAAATCAAACACTAAAGCCCCTGTCCCACTTACGTGTCCTTGGTACGCTAATTACGCGACCTCGTGGTCGGGATGAGGCGCGACGGTCCCGCGAGAGTCATCATGCGCCCGCACAGCCGTCTGGAGCGCGTGACATTTGAAGATGGACGCAAAATGCAGGAGTAACTCAGCGGGACGGGAGGATCTCTGGAGAGAAGGAATGGATGATGTTTCGGGTCGAGACTCTTCTTCAGTCTGAAAGAAGGGTCTTGACCCGAAACGTCATCCATTCCTTCTCTCCAGAGATGCTGCCGGTCCTGCTGAGTTACTCCTGCATTTTGTGTCTATCTTCAATCTTCTTGGCCCCGCTCTGGGAGTAGAAGTGGGGGCGGATCCGGACCACAACGGCCGTGAGCCCAAAGGCCGAGTTCGGCGATCGTTTGGCTGCTTCTGCTGCTGTTGGAGGCGAGACGTTGCGTCGCGCCAGGGTCTTGGGCCTGTCCCACTTTGGCCGTCAGTTACACGACAGGCCGGTGGCGCGCGAAGATTTCTTGCAAGACGAAGTCCACACTCCTCCACGCCACTCCATGCCCCCGTCCCCACGCTACCCACACGCTAGCAGGTCGCGTAAATGGCGCGTGAAAGACAGCCAAGTGCGACAGGCCCCTTATAGTATGGTAGACACAGATTCCTGGAGTAGTTCTGCAGGTCAGGCAGCATCTCTGGAGAAAATGGAGGTGACGTTTCGAATCGGGACCCTTCTTCAGACAGTCTGGAGAAGGGTCTCGACCCGAAACGTCCCCCATCTGGTAAAGTGAAAAAACTATTTTTATTACGTGCTATCCAGTCAGCGAAAAAAACTATACATGATTACAATCTTCCCGTCCACAGTGTACAGGGACAGTGTACAGTGTACAGGATAAAGGGAATAACATTTAGTGCAAGATAAAGAGCAGTAAAGTCCAATTAAAGGTCTACAATGAGGTAGATAGTAGCTGAGGATCGCTCTCAACTTGTTGATAGGATGTAGACACAAAGTGCTGGAGTAACTCAGCGGGTGAGGCAGCATGTCTGGAGAAAAGGAATTTGTGACATTTCGGGTCGAGACCCTTCCTCAGACTGATAGGATGGTTCAGTTGCCTGATAACAGCTGGGAAGAATCCGGTCCCTGAATCTGGAGGTGTGCGTTTTCACACTTCTGTACCTCTTGCCCGGTGGGAGAGGGGAGAAGAGGGAGTGACCAGGGTGAGACTGGTCCTTGATTATGCTGCTGGCAGCGTGAGGTGGAGATGGAGTCGATGGAAGGGGGGTTGGTTTGCGCGATGGTCTGGGCTGCGTCCACAACTCTCTGCAAGAGAGTTCAAAGGTTCATTTATTGTCACATACACCAATTGGTGTTGTGAAATTCACTGGCCATTGCAGGACACTAATAAGAATACAACACAACATTAAAGAAGAATTTAACATTAAAACATACAAACTTCCCCCACAATGGTTCCCACTGTGAGGGGAGGCACAAAGTCCCCTCATCCCCTTGTCCACCCAGGTTCTATGCTTCTATGAAATGCAATGCTGAAAGCAGAGAAAATTAAAATGCCAGCACTTGGACACGAGTGGGGTGGAGTTCCCTCTCACAATGTTAACAAATCTCTGTCAGTCCGCTGCCAGGCACAAAAGGTTTGGTTGTTTCAAATATAGGATCACACACCACATTAAACTATTCATTTTGGTGATAAATATATTTAGCTGTGTTAATAAAACCACATCAGGTCCGTAAAACATCAAGGAACGATTTTTAATAGAATGGGGAGGGGGTGGGGAAATAAAAAGGGAAAGAAAGCAGGTTATTTTATGCTGCTGAATTGGCTTGTGTGAAGAAGGCTTGATGTTTGTAATTACACAAAAGTGCTTTGGTGGAGGCTTGAGTTGCACAATTTGAAGCGCAGTTTAGGCTGAACTTTGTGCAGGGAAGAAATGGTTTCAACCAAAGACAGGCACAAAAAGCTGGAGTAGCTCAGCGGGTCAGCCAGCATCGCTGGAGAAAAGGTATAATTGATATTTTGGGTCGAGACCCTTCTTCAGAAAGTCTGAACTTGGCACGGCAGAAAATTCACTGCCTTTCGTTTAGTCACTGTTGGTTTATTCATGGGCTGTAAAAAAATAAATACGGACTACTTTTATCTCAAACTGCAACCAGCTGTCCCGTGAACCTATGAATTATGTGCATTAAAATTCAGCAGCAGGAGTCCTTGGTGGATGGAGGGTTGGGCGGGCGGGCGGGCGAGTTGGGCGTGAATGTGCAGGTCACTTTCTGCCCGTGCTGTCAGAATGGAGCATGGAATGCCTACCCTCAGCTCTCCCATTGCTGACCTCGGTGTTAAATATAGCCCAGCTGCTACAAGCCTCTGTAGGAAGGGCTCTTCAAACACTGCTGTGCTCCACATAATCTGCCCCGGGGGGATATGGTTCCTGGTAAGACACACTCTGGGAAAACACTAGGCAGCTTGTGTTCCCATGAAATTCAGTGTCATTATGATTAAATCAGTAACAATGTACAATTTTAAATCAAAATGTGGATTCCATTAGCATTGGAGAAGAATGCTTCAGTACTTCAAACATTAAAAATCACATTTTGAAATGGAATTCTTTTGTAAATAAGTAAAATTCATTATTTCCCTGGTATTCAGCTTTGGGGCCGGTTAGATTGAAGCTATGCCAAGTTAGCCTGCACAGATCAAGGCCGTTCTTAATATAGAAAAGCGGAGAGCCAACCTGGTGTAGCCTTTCCACCAACTCTAAAAGGGGAGTGTTCAGTTTTACAGGGCCTTTCACAACTTTGCTAAAGCAGTTTACAGCCAGTGCAGTTCTGATGGAACACAGCACACCCAGGCACCGACCGCTCTTTGGTCTGCCTGAGCGTTGTTCACCACCCAGATGTCTGTTGGGGAATGTTGCCGACTGGCCCGCTGCAGACTGCAGGAGTACGTGCTGAGGGACACACTGAAGCTCGGTGCAGCCAACGCCAAGGCTCGATGGGGGGAGGACCACAGTCTAGGGTCCTTCTGCTGCTGGACATGGGGGGCAGGGTGTGGTGGAGACGCCCCTCAAACAAGGGAAGGGATATCACGCCAAGGGGCCACATGAGTGGCAAGGGTGGGGGGTAAAATTGTATGATTTGTGTAAACACTATTGAATGTATTTATAGCCTCCAAGAATGTCAGACAGATTTTTTGCACGGCTCCTGTATTGTACATATTTTTTACTTGGATAAAGTTTATTTTGATTTTTAAAAAGCAAACCCAGGTAAGACAGAGAGGCAGAGAGGCAGAGAGACAGAGGAAGAGGCAGAGGCAGAGGCAGAGGCAGAGACAGAGGAAGACAGAGGAAGACAGAGGAAAGAGGAAGACAGAGGAAAGAGGAAGACAGAGGAAGACAGAGGCAGGGGAAGAGAAAGAGGTGAAAAGATAGAGAGAGAGGAAGACAGAGACAGAGACAGAGAGAGGGGAAGAGACAGAGAGAGGAAGAGAGAGAGAGAGACAGAGACCGAGACAGAGAGAGAGGGAGAGAGAGAGGAAGACAGAGAGGGAGGAAGACAGAGAGAGACAGAGAGAGAGAGAAAGACAGACAGAGAGAGGGGAAGAGGCAGACATGCGATGAGAGAGCCCTTCAGACACCCCAGTGTTTTACAGACAATTAAGTACAATTGGTGGCTAGACCTCTGCCACAGTGGGCATCCGGCAGCTGCCAGCACAGAGTACATCACTTAGCAACTGTGTCATCGTCACCGCCACCACTCCCTGAGTGGAGTAGTTAGTTCCAGGCACAATCTCTGCTGGTCGACAGACACCACAATCAGCAAGACAGGCAGGTACTTGGCTGGGATTGTCCATCACATCCAGGGACTCAGACACGCAGTGAGTCCTGCGCACAACACTCATGTGTCTCTGTGCTGGCTGCGTTTTGTTTTTGCTCAGAGCAGCACTACACAACGTCTCTGCTCCATCCCCAGGCTTGTATGCAGAGTGGAGCCCGACTTTCCAAACTGGGGACAGAGGACAAGCTACTTTCCCCTGCAACCACAGGATATGCAACACCTGTCCCTATACCTCCCCCCCTCGACTCCGTCCAAGGACCCCGACAGTCCTTTCAGGTGAGGCAGAGGCTCACTTGCACCTCCTCCAACCTCATCTACTGTATCTGTCGTTCTGCTATATATCGGCGAGCGTCTCGTTGAACACCTCTCCTCAGTTCGCCATAGCCCACCTGATCGCCCAGTTGCCAAACATTTTAACTCACCTTCCTACTCCCATACAGACCTTTCTGTCCTGGGCCTCGTCCATTGTCAGTGTGAGGCCCAGCGCAAATTGGAAGAACAGCACCTCATAGAAACATAGACAATAGGTGCAGGAGGAGGCCATTCGGCCCTTCGAGCCAACACCGCCATTCATTGTGATCATGGCTGATCATCCCCTATCAATAACCCGTGCCTGCCTTCTCCTCATATCCCTTGACTCCTCTAGCCCCTAGAGCTCTATCTAACTCTCTTAAATCCATCCAGTGACTTGGCCTCCACTGCCCTCTGTGGCAGGGAATTCCATAAATTCACAACTCTCTGGGTGAAAAAGTTTTTTCTCACCTGTCTTAAATGACCTCCCCTTTATTCTAAGACTATGGCCCCTGGTTCTGGACTCACCCAACATTGGGAACATTTTTCCTGCATCTAGCTTGTCCAGTCCTTTCATAATTTTATATGTATACTAGACCAAGTGCAGACCCGTTGGGTCTGGACCCCGAACGTGCTTCAGACCCCGGGGCGAAATTCGCTAGCGAAAGAAAAAAATGGCATCGTTTTTGGAGCAGAGCCGGTCGGCAGCAGCCGTTATGGTGGCTGGCCAGCAGGAGGAGACAAAATGAGTGTGTTGGGGGGGTGGGAGGAAGAAGGATTTTATTAAAAATGTGTACATAAACACGACGAAATTTAATCAGGAGTGGATACTTGGAATGAAAAGTGAAATCTCTACCGAAATGGAAAAAATCTCGGCATTTCTCACGTGACTCCGAAGTAAAATCAAAGGAAGGCTGGCACCCACAAGACAGGCTGAAACACAGCCAGAAACACACACACACAGAGTTTTAAATATAGATAGATACCCCAGCTGTATGAACATTGACTTCTCTAACTTCAAGTAACCCCTTGCAGTCCCTCCCTCTCCATCCTTCCCCCACCCTAGTCCTCTTATTTCCCCGTTTGTATCTCGTCCCCAGCCAACAATGGTCCATTGTGGGCTCCACCATTCCTGAGTCATGGATGCAAGCTCTGCTTTGTTCTATACCGTCCCATACATCTAGTATCATCCTCCCTGACTCTGTCTGATGAAGGGTCTCCACCTGAAACGCCACCTATTCCTTTTCTCCAGAGATGCTGCATGTCCCGCTGAGCATTTTGTGTCCATCTTCGGTGTAAACCAGCATTGCAGTTCCTTCCTACACAAGCCTTGTCTAATGATTGCACTACATACGTTAGTTCCTGCTTCTATAATCTGGTTACCTAGTATCACCGATGATGTATCATATTAGTTTATTGTATATTTATTGTTGTGTTGTTGAATTAATGTGCCTGTAAAAGCTGCAACGAGTAAGAATTTCACTGTTCTGTTGCAAGTACATGTGACAGTTAATTATTATTGGACCTGTCCCAAACCTTTAGCTGAAAGTATAAGAACGCATCCGAATATACACGGTTATAATACAAAACACTCAAATAATAAAATATCACCAAATGCAGACGACGTATTATTATATATTACAAAATCGCAAATCAGCATACCAAACATATTAAATTTAATAGAGGAATTTGGTTCCTTTTCAGGATATAGAATAAATTGGAATAAAAGCGAAATTATGACGATAAAACCTCAAGAGCCGACACACCTTTTAAAATTCCCCTCTAGAATTGCTATGGAAAAATTTAAATATCTGGGTATCCAAATTACTAGAAAATATAAATCTTTATTCAATGCAAACTATATGCCCTTACTTACTAAATTAAATGCTATGATTACATTTTGCAAAACACTTCCGATGTCTTTAATAGGCAGAATAAATGCCATAAAAAAATTTCTACCACAAATTTTATATATATTTCAATCAATACCAATATACTTACCTAAATTTTTTTTTTTTAACTCGATTCTGATATCACAAATTTCATATGGGACTATGTCCCATAGAATTCAAAGAAGACACTTGTGTAAACCCAAAGAATTCGGTGGACTGACACTCCCCAATTTTTTGTACTGCTACTGCGCAGACAATATCAAAAACGTAATCTACTTGTTGGACAATTTTGCCCAACGGGTAGATTGGATAGTAATGGAGAGAGAGGATTGTTCTCCTTTTAATATAGGAGCGATCCTTCTCTCACCTATAAAATTGAATGATACAATATACAAGAAAAATCAAATTATTCATAGTACAATAAGAATTTGGAAACAAATAAAATTAACTTTCAAATTAAGAAATCTATCGCTTCTCTCTCCTATAGTTAATAATCCGTCGTTTAAACCATCTACTATTGATAAAGCGTTTACACATTGGGAAAGAATAGGAATTAAAATGTTTGGAGATATGTATGAAATGGGAAACCTTTTATCATTCCAACAATTACAATGCAAATACAACCTGAAAAGTAATCAATACTTTAAATACCTTCAAATTTGTGATTACTTGAAAAAACATACACAAGAATATCAAACTTTGACCAGATATATTAGAGGAAGCCATGAACAGAAAGGCAGATTCAATTAATTTAATATCATATTTGTATAATATCATTCTAAATATAGAAATACCATCGTCTGACGCAATTAGAAGAGATTGGGAACAAGAATTAACTATAAAAATCTCGAAAGACAGATGGGATAAATATTTGCTATATGTACACAAATGATTAATGTAAGACATACCTTAATTCAATTAAAAATTTTACATAGATTATATTACTCGAAAACTAAACTGAATAAAATGTTTCCAAATGTTTCTCACATCTGTGATAAATGCTCATCTCAAGATGCAACCATAGCACACTCTTTTGTCTCCTGCATAAAACTCCATAAATTTTGGAATGAAATTTTTGAAATTTTCACAAAATTATTTAAAATAAAATTGAATCCCAACGCAGAACTGATTATCTTTGGAACACTGGAAGTCGGCTTTGAGCTGACTTTGTTCCAAAAGAGTTTCCTTAACTATGGCCTAATAACGGCAAAAAAAACTCATACTAAAATTCTGGAAAAATGCACCCACACCTACGCTTAAAATGTGGATTTCAAACATGTCTGAAATGTTACACCTTGAAGATATGAGATTCGTCCTAGCAGGCAAATCAGACCAATTCTTAAAGATCTGTTCTCCCTTTATTGACTTATTACAAGCATATGGTGCAACATAACCCTGGAAATTAACTGTTTCAGAACTGGGTGAGGGGTGCGCAAAGATATGAAGCAGCTATATCCCTTTTATCTTCTATTTTATTTTTATTTTCTTTCTATCTCTTTCTTTCTTTTTCTCGCTTCTGCTGCTTTTCTATTATTAAATTTTAAAACAAGAAGTTGTACATGAAATGTATTATATTATTCTTGGTTTATATACTGTGCATGGCTTCTAATAAAAATATTTAAAGGGCCTATTCCACTTGCCGATTTTTCGGCGACTGCCGACGTCATTGGCTGACGTATCAGGGTCGCCGAAAGATTTTGAACATTTTCAAAATCCAGCGGCGACAAAAAAAAGTGGCGACACTTGAGGAAACCGCGCGTCAATACGTCGTCACGCCACGACTTTTTCAGTGACCTGATACGTCAGTCAATGATGCCGGCAGTCGCCGAAAAAAATTTGCCAAGTGGGACAGGCCCTTAAGTCATTCAGCATGTCTCCAGTGACTTACCAACTTCTACAGATGTACCTGAGGCCCAGCGCAAATTGGAGGAACAGCGCCTCATATTTCGCCTGGGGAGTTCACCCCAGCAGTATGAACATTGACTTCTCTAACTTCAAGCAACCCTTGCTTTCCCTCTCTCTCCATCCCCTCCCACTTCTCCTAGTCTTACTGTTTCCAACTACATTTTGACTGTTTGCTTTGTTGTTACCTTCTCCCAACTATGATCTATTCTACATTTTCCTTGATCTTCATTCCCTTTTGTCCTTTTTCACACCTTACATTTCCTTATCTATACACTTCCTTATCCATATACCATCCACTCCCCTGACATCAGTCTGAAGAAGGGTCTCAACCCGTAACGTCACCCATTCCTCTCCAGTGATGCTGCCTGCCTGAGTTACTCCTGCATTTTGTGTCTATCTTCGGTAGAAAGCACACTGCCGGGCTGCATCACAGCTTGGTTTGAGAACAGCCAATATCGCAGGAAATTACAGAGTTGTAGATGTAGCCCAGCCCATCACACAGACCCCACACCACACTCCCCACCATTGTAGATGTATCCCAGCCCAGCCCATCACACAGTCCACACTCCCCACCATTGTAGATGTAGCCCAGACCATCACACAGACCACACTCCCCACCATTGTAGATGTAGCCCAGTTCATCACACAGACCACACTCCCCACCATTGACTCCATCTACACTTCACGCTGCCTCAGAAAAGCAGCTGACATAATCAAAGACCTGTCCCACCCGGTCATTCCTTAAGGTAGAAACAAGGAACTGCAGATGATGGTTTATAAAGAAAAGGGCACAAAGTGCTAGAATAACTCAGCATGTCAAGCTGCATCCCTGGAGAACATGGTTTCGGTGACATTTCGGGACAGGACCCTTCTTCAGACTCTAAACAGTCCTGATCCAAAATGCCACCGATCCATCTTCCCCACGGATGCTGCCTGACCTGCTGAGTTTCTCCGGTACTTTTCCATTCCTCCTACCGGCAGAAGATACGGAAGCATGAACGCACGCACCACCAGCCACGGGAACAGTTCCGAAACCTGCCACTCTTCAAGGTTAAAGGTGGACAAAAGTGCTGGAGAAACTCAGCGGGTGAGGCAGCATTTATGGAGCGAAGGACCTGAAATCTCACCTATTCCTTCGCTCCATAGATGCTGCCTCACCCGCTGAGTTTCTCCAGCACTTTTGTCTACCTTCCATTTTTCCAGCATCTGCAGTTCCTTCTTAAACTCTTCAAGGTTACGTCTGCAGCATGGAAACTGTAAAGTCCAGGTTCAGGAGCAGCTTCTTCCCAACAACCATCAGACTATTAAACATTAGAAATAAGCCACAAACTACATAGACGAGGGCAATGTTTACAGAGCCGTTTGTCCCGTTTCGGGACATACGATAATAAAATACTCGTGACTATCTTGAACTACAAACTGCCTGGGGTGCACGAGAGACTTTGGGCTTTGTCATGTTCTTGCACTACATTAGGTTCTTTATTTATTGAACTTCATTTTTTTTGTTTGTTTATTCAATTATCTATTGAGGACTCTGTTTACAGACCTGTTGTGCTGCTACAAGTAAGAATTTAATCGTTCCGTTTCGGGACAAATGACAATAAAACACTCTTGACTCATGGATCTGGATATAGTAAGAATGGTTAAGAAGGGTTTCGGGCGGCCCGAAACGTTGCCTATTTCCTTCGCTCCATAGATGCTGCCGCACCCGCTGAGTTTCTCCAGCACTTTTATCTACTCTGGATGTACTACGCTGAAAAGCTCCAGGTAGAGTATCACTCAGCATTATGATGGCGGTGGATGTGCCAGTCGAGATGGACATGCTTTTGGAGTTGCAGCTTTGTATGTGTTCATGTTTTGGAGATCTCTGATGCCGGCTGGTAGGGTATTCCAATCCCTTGTTGTCTTGAAGAAAAGCGAGTTAGAAATTGCTTTTGTGTGCAATTGCGTGCAGTTTTGGTCCCCTAATTTGAGGAAGGACATTCTTCCTATTGAGGGAGTGCAGCGTAGGTTTACAAGGTTAATTCCCGGGATGGCGGGACTGTCATATGCTGAGAGAATGGAGCAGCTGTACACTCTGGAGTTTAGAAGGATGAGAGGATATCTCATTGAAACATATAAGATTAAGGGATGGCACACGCTAGAGGCAGGAAACATGTTCCCAATATTGGGGGAGTCCAGAACCAGGGGCCACAGTTTAAGAATAATGAGTAAGCCATTTAGAACGGAGACGAGGAAACACTTTTTCTCACAGAGAGTGGTGAGTCTGTGGAATTCTCTGCCTCAGGCCGGTTCTCTGGATGCTTTCAAAACACAGCTAGATAGGGCTCTTAAAAATAGTGGAGTCAGGGGATATGGGGAGAAGGCAGGAACGGGGTACTGATTGGGGATGATCAGCCATGATCACATTGAATGGCAGTGCTGGCTCGAAGGGCCAAATGGCCTGCACCTATTGTCTATTGTCTATTGCTAATGAAGTGCCGTGAGGAATGAAATAATTCCCAGATTGGTAGCTTCTGGTGGACGTGCCTACGGGTGCTTGGGATAACTGGATGTGGTCCTCCATCTTTAAATCAATGGTGGTATTCTTGATCTTGTGGAATGTTGTCAGTCTGATGAACTTGTGACAAGTGGTAGGTGGATGAAGTTTAAAGTGCCTGGACATGGCAGGCCCAGCATATGCTGGCATAGTGGAGCTCTTTGGGAAACACCGCAGAGGCTGCAGTGTATCCTGGATAGCAAGGGTCACATTTTAATTCCCTTTCTTCTTCCAATAAAGACCCAGCCTACTCAACCTCTATGTATAGCACATAACATAGAAACATAGAAAATAGGTGCAGGAGTAGACCATTCGGCCCTTCGAGCCTGCACCGCCATTCAATATGATCATGGCTGATCATCCAACTCAGTATCCTGTACCTGCCTTCTCTCCATACCCCCCGATCTCTTTAGCCACAAGCACCACATCTAACTCCCTCTTAAATATAGCCAATGAACTGGCCTCAACTACCTTCTGTGGCAGAGAATTCCACAGATTCACCACTCTCTGTGTGAAAAATGTTTTTCTCATCTCGGTCCTAAAGGATTTCCCCTTAATCCTTAAACTGTGCCCTCTTGTCCTGGACTTCCCCAACATCGGGAACAATCTTCCTGCATCTAGCCTGTCCAACCCCTTAAGAATTTTGTACGTTTCTATAAGACCCCCCCTCAATCTTCTAAATTCTAGCGAGTACAAGCCGAGTCTATCCAGTCTTTCTTCATATGAAAGTCCTGACATCCCAGGAATCAATCTGGTGAACCTTCTCTGTACTCCCTCTATGGCAAGAATGTCTTTCCTCAGATTAGGAGACCAAAACTGTACGCAATACTCCAGGTGTGGTCTCACCAAGACCCTGTACAACTGCAGTAGAATCTCCCTGCTCCTATACTCAAATCCTTTTGCTATGAATGCTAACATACCATTTGCTTTCTTCACTGCCTGCTGCACCTGCATGCCTACTTTCAATGACTGGTGTACCTTGACACCCAGGTCTCGTTGCATCTCCCCTTTTCCTAATCGGCCACCATTTAGATAATAGTCTACCTCACATTTATCCACATTATACTGCATCTGCCATGCTTTTGCCTACTCACCCAGCCTATCCAAGTCACCTTGCAGCCTCCTAGCATCCTCCTCACAGCTAACACTGCCCCCCAGCTTCGTGTCATCCGCAAACTTGGAGATGTTGCATTCAATTCCCTCGTCCAAATCATTAATATATATTGTAAATAGCTGGGGTCCCAGCACTGAGCCTTGCGGTACCCCACTAGTCACTGCCTGCCATTCTGAAAAGGACCCGTTTACTCCTACTCTTTGCTTCCTGTTTGCCAGCCAGTTCTCTATCCACATCAATACTGAACCCCCAATACCGTGTGCTTTAAATTTGTATACTAATCCCTTGTCGAAAGCCTTCTGAAAGTCCAGATATAACACATCCACTGGTTCTCCCTTATCTACTCTACTAGTTACACCCTCGAAAAATTCTATAAGATTCGTCAGACATGATTTACCTTTCGTAAATCCATGCTAACTTTGTCCAATTTCACCACTTTCCAAATGTGCTGCTATCCCATCTTTAATAACTGACTCTAGCAGTTTCCCCACTACCGATGTTAGACTAACTGGTCTGTAATTCCACGTTTTCTCTCTCCCTCCCTTTTTAAAAAGGGGGGTTACATTAGCTACCCTCCAATCCTCAGGAACTACTCCAGAATCTAAGGAGTTTTGAAAAATTATCACTAATGCATCCACTATTTCTGGGGCTACTTCCTTAAGTACTCTGGGATGCAGCCTATCTGGCCCTGGGGATTTATCGGCCTTTAATCCATTCAATTTACCTAACACCACTTCCCGGCTAACCTGGATTTCACTCAGTTCCTCTATCTCATTTGACCCGCGGTCCCGCTATTTCCGGCAGATTATTTATGTCTTCCTTAGTGAAGACAGAACCAAAGTAATTATTCAATTGGTCTGCCATGTCCTTGTTCCCCATGATCAATTCACCTGTTTCTGACTGCAAGGGACCTACATTTGTTTTAACTAATCTCTTTCTCTTCACATATCTATAAAAACTTTTGCAGTCAGTTTTTATGTTCCCTGCCAGTTTTCTTTCATAATCTATTTTCCCTTTCCTAATTAAGCCGTTTGTCCTCCTCTGCTGCACTGAATTTCTCCCAGTCCTCTGGTAGGCTGCTTTTTCTGGCTAATTTGTACGCTTCATCTTTTGTTTTGATACTATCCCTGATTTCCCTTGTTATCCACGGATGCACTACCTTCCTTGATTTATTCTTTTGCCAAACTGGGATGAACAATTTTTGTAGTTCATCCATGCAGTCTTTAAATGCCTTCCATTGCATATCCACAGTTAACCCTTTAAGAATCAATTGCCAGTCAATCTTGGCCAATTCACGTTTCATACCCTCAAAGTTACCTTTCTTTAAGTTCAGAACCCTTGTTTCTGAATTAACAATGTCACTCTCCATCCTAATGAAGAACTCAACCATATTATGGTCACTCTTGCACAAGGGGGCACGCACAACAAGACTGCTAACTAACCCTTCCTCATTACTCAATACCCAGTCTAGAATAGCCTGCTCTCTCGTTGGTTCCTCTACATGTTGGTTTAGAAAACTATCGCGCATACATTCCAAGAAATCCTCTTCCTCAGCACCCCTGCCAATTTGATTCACCCAATCTATATGTACATTGAAGTCACCCATTATAACTGTTTGACTTTTGTTGCACGCATTTCTAATTTCCTGTTTGATGCCATCCCCAACTCCACTACTACTGTTAGGTGGCCTGTACACAACACCCACCAGCGTTTTCTGCCCCTTAGTGTTTTCTAGCTCTACCCATATCGATTCCACATCCTCCAAGCTAATATCCTTCCTTTCCATTGCGTTAATCTCCTCTCTAACCAGCAATGCTACCCCACCTCCTTTTCCTTTCTGTCTATCCCTCCTGAATATTGAATATCCCTGGATGTTCAGCTCCAAGCCTTGGTCACCCTGGAGCCATGTCTCCGTGATCCCAACTATATCATAATCATTAATAGCTATCTGCACATTCAACTCATCCACCTTATTACGAATGCTCCTTGCATTGAGACACAAAGCCTTCAGGCTTGTTTTTACAACGCTCTTACCCCTTATACAATTATGTTGAAAAGTGGCCCTTTTTGATTTTTGCCCAGGATTTGTCTGCCTGCCACGTTTACTTTTCACCTTGTTACCTATTGCTTCTACCCTCATTTTACACCCCCTCTGTCTCTCTGCTCACACATTTAAGAAACCCACCACCTCTTATTCTCTGTTTATTATTTTTTTCTTCTCCCCCCCCTACCGGTTGGGTCTGAGTGCTTCCCTTTTCTGCCTCCTGCCTCACACACCGTCTACAAGCTTCCTCTATTTGAGTCCCTCCCCCCAACCGTTCTAGTTTAAAGTCTCCCCTGTAGCCTTTGCAAATCTCCCCGCCAGGATATTGGTCCCCCTCGGGTTCAAGTGCAATCCGTCCTTTTTGTACAGGTCACACCTTCCCCAAAAGAGGTCCCAATGATCCAGAAACCTCTAGTCCTGGCAACATCCTCGTAAATCTTTTCTGAGCCCTTTCAAACTTGACAATATCTTTCCGATAATATGATGGGGGGGGGGAACCGGGACTAGGTAAATGCCAGAACAATTTGGGGTCAGCTACAGATAACCGTTAGGGTGGAGCCCTTAATGGCCCTTTGGTGGCTTAGGAAGAGGTGATAATGAGAGCAATTGGAACCTCATTGAAACTAACTGAATAGTGAAACGCTTGAAACATAGAAAAATAGGTGCACAAGGAGGCCATTAGACCCTTCGAGCCAGCACCGCCATTCAATATGATCATGGCTGATCATCCAAAATCACTACCCCGTTCCTGCCTTTTCCCCATATGCCTTGATTCCTTTAGCACTAGGAGCTAAATCTAACTCTCTCTTGAAAACATCCAGTGAATTGGCCTCCACTGCCTTCTGTGGCAGAGAATTCCACAGATTCACAACTCTCTGGGTGATAACGTTTTTTCCTCATCTCAGTCCTAAATGGCTTACCGCTTATTCATCAACTTTGACCTCTGGTTCTGGACTCCCCCAACATCAGGAACATTTTTCTTGCATCTAGTCTGTCCAATCCTTTAAGAATTTTATATGTTTCTATAAGATCTCCTCTCATCCTTCTAAATTCCAGTTAATACAAGCCGAGTCGACCCATTCTTTCATCGTATGTCAGTCCTACCATCCCGGGAATTAACCTGGTGAACCTACGCTGCACTCCCTCAATAGCAAGAATGTCCTTCCTCAAATTAGGAGACCAAACTTGCACACAATACTCCAGGTGTGGTCTCACCAGGGCCCTGTACAACTGCAGTTGGACCTCCTTGCTCCTAAACTTAAATCCTCTCGCATTGAAGGCCAACATGCCATTAGCTTTCTTCACTGCCTACTGTACCTGCATGCTTACTTTCAGTGACTGATGTACAAGCACACCCAGATCTCGTTGCACCTCCCCTTTTCCTAATCTGACATAATTCAGATAATAATCTAACTTGCTGTTCTTGCCACCAAAGTGGATAACTTCACATTTATCCACATTATACTGCATCTGCCATGCAACTGCCCACTCACCCAACCTATCCAAGTCACCCTGCATCCTCCTAGCATCCTCCTCGAAGCTCAAACTGCCACCTAGTTTTGTGTCATCCACAAGCTTGGAGATGTCACATTTAATGCCCTCGTCTACATAACTGGGGTCCTAGCACCGAGCCTTGCGGCACCCCACTAGTCACTGCCTGCCATTCTGAAAAGGACCCGTTAATTGCTACTCTTTGCTTCCCGTCTGCCAACTAGTTCTCTATCCAATGAGTATAGAAGTTGGGAGGTCATGTTGCAGTTGTATAAGACGTTGGTGAGACCGCATTTAGAATATTGTGTCCAGTTCTGAGCACCATGTTATCGGAAAGATATTGTCAAGCTTGAAAGGGTTCAGAAAGATTTACGAGGATGTTGCCAGGACAAGAGGGTGTGAGTTATAGAGAGAGGTTGAGTAGAATGGGTCTCTATTGGACTGTAGAAGGATCTCGACCCGAAACGTCATCCATTCCTTCTCTCCAGAGATGCTGCCTGAGTTACTCCAGCTTTTTTGTGTCTCTCTTTGGTTTAAACCAGCATCTGCAGTTCCTTCTTACATAAGATAGATTCTTGATTAGTACGGGGTTATGGGGAGAAAGCAGGAGAATGGGGTTAGGTGGGAGAGATAGATCAGCCATGATTGAATGGTGAAGTAGACTTGATGGGCCGAATGGCCTAATTCTCCTTCTATCGCTTATGAGATAATGGGCTGCAAGCAGTGGAACTGGTAGGGTGATTAAGGTTGTGGAGGGAGAGAGGGACTGGCGTTGTAAATTTAAAAAACAAAATCGAGAACAAACAAAATGCAGGTAAAATGGCCACCGGGGGGGGGGGGGGGGGGGGGGGGGGGGGATGGTCCAATACAAAGAGTACAATTAGGCACAGCCTGAGGTGCAGGGGTGTGGACCCTCCTTTGACACTGCACTGTCAACAAGTCTAAATACCAGTTGTAAAATTCCACAGGCTTGCAG
>JAXLNO010004669.1:678914-733387 GCA_038087875.1 Malacoraja senta
CATGGTTATTCTGCTCCTCCAGCAGCACAACTCATTATAATAATAAAAAAAATACAAGGTGCTTTTTATCTTTGAGAGGCTCCCTTCATTCCCCTTGAATGGCCTAATTGGAATCCATTCTTTGATCAAGCCCAGCCAGAAGGCACTATCTGTAATGCAAAAAGAGACTTCACATTCAGTGTTCTTCACGCGCCACAGATAAAGACTGAACCACAACAGAAACACAAATTAGGACTCAGCAGGGGCAATTAGCACGGACGGAGCCCTTCATTTGTAAGCACAGCACCGGCTCCACGGCCTGGCTTGGAGTCAGACGGGTGGGTGCTCCTGCATTGTCAGAGGGAAGGGAGAGAGCAAAGATCCTCTAGCGAGCAAGATAGATCACTCGACGAAAAAGACGTAGTACGGTCATGGGCAGATTCACGGGTAATTTTCAGCCCCATTTCCGTAACCGGCTTCCGTCTCAGCACCAAAGATCCCGTAGCGGAGCAAAGATACTAGCGCGGAGACGGAAGCCGGTTACGGAAACATCCTCGTAAAAATAAAAGTTCTTTGGTAAAAATCTTCTCCTCATTTTCAGAATTATAATTTATTAACACAAACTGTTACCCCTCAATGTTGATTACACTGCGAGTCGGGTCGGGTCGGGCCGGGTCGGGTTACTGAAATGGATGAAAAAAAGGCCCACGTTCCGCTCCGTTGCCTACTACACGTCAGCCCATTGCATTTAGAGGGAGAGAGGTGGGGGTGGGAGCTTCAGGTTGTCCAGTGCACTGTGAGGTTGCCAGCGCCTAGCGTTGATCTGCTTTTGCCCCTCACAGAAGATAGACAAAGTATTGGAGTAACTCAGTGGCACAGTGGACAATTAGGTGCAGGAGTAGGCCATTCAGCCCCTCGCGCCAGCACCGCCATTCACTGTGATCATGGCTGATCATCCACAATCAGTACCCCGTTCCCGCCTTCTCCCCATATCCCCTTACTCCGCCATCTTTAAGAGCCCTATCTCTCGCTCAGGCAGCATCTCTGGAAAAAAGGAATACGGTTCAGTTTAGTTAGTTTATTGTTACGAGTGAAATGCTTTTGTACTGTTAGCTGTGTGATAACGAAGGGATATACAGATGCAAACAGTGGAACAGGCAGGATGACTAAGAGAGGTAGGAAATGCGGGGGTTTCTTGAAATGAGAGAAATCAACGTTCATACCGCTGGGTTACAAGCTGCCCAAGTGAAATACGAGGTGCCCTCACACGCTGTTTTACTCTTTTGCTGCCAAAGCCTCGAGTGTGTGAATGGACAGAGAACTTTGAGCAGATTACAAAGTGCTGGAGTAACTCAGCGGGTCAGGCAGCATGTGTGGAGAACATGGATAGGTGACGTTTCACAGAGTGCTGGAGTAACTCAGCGGGTCAGGCAGGCAGCATTTGTGGAGAACATGGATAGGTGGCGTTTCGTGTCAAGACCCTTCTTCAGTCCCACCACAATTGTACTGGAGAAGAGTCCCGCCTGAAACGTCACCACCATGTTCTCCAGAGATGCTGCCTGATCCAAGGAGTTACTCCAGCTAGTTGTGTCTTTTTTTTCCTCATTCTTGGTATTGGTTTTGGTTTAACTCTGGGAATGTGTGAAGAAACAATGTAGTTTGTATCAAACTTGTTTTTGTTTAACTTGCTGCATCACAAGATAGTATCCAAATGCAACAATTTCAAATAATCAGCCTTTCATCCTGTTGCCAATGTTTAATGCTGCCACCTCCCACAGCCAACCCCACACATCTTTCATAATCCCAGGTACTGGAGCAATGGATGACTTCTTCTATGCATCTTGTTGTCACAGTGCTACTGTCCACATGAATAGACAATGGGCGCAGGAGTAGGCCATTCGGCCCTTCGAGCCAGCACCGACCGCCATTCAAAGTGATCATGGCTGATCATCCCCAATCAGTACCCCGTTCCTGCCTTCTCCCCATATCCCCTGACTCCGCTATCTTTAAGAGCCCTATCCAGCTCTCTCTTGAAAGCATCCAGAGAACCTGCCTCCACCGCCCTCTGAGGCAGAGAATTCCACAGACTCACCACTCTCTGTGAGAAAAAGTGTTTCCTCGTCTCCGTTCTAAATGGCTTACCCCTTATACAAGATGGCAGACTGCAGGAGTGGGGCGCCGTTGTGTATGGCTGCTCTGCCCGCAGTCCGTCCTTTCACCCTTTTCTATTTTTAGTCCTGTTAAAAAACAAAATGTTTGTTGGAGGTCTTTTATGTGGTGGGTGGGGGGAGCGGAAGGGGGAAACTTTATTTCCTAGTCCATACCTAGTCGGAGAGGCGGCTTCCCTCCAAGCTGCTTCTTTGCCCCTTCCTCGCGGCCTACCATCGGACTGGAGCGGCATTTCCTGTCGGGACCGGCCGGGACTACATCTTCGGCGGCGGCACAGCGCTGGGACACCAACACGGAGCGGGCGTTGCCTTACCGGGTCGCGGTGCGGTAAGCTCCGGAGTGCTGTGACCACCGACTCCAACATCCGAGGAGCTGTGGCTGCGGGCGTCCAGCCGCGGGCGGGCGGCGCTGGATTTAAAACACCGCGGAGCCTGGGATCCGAGATCGCCAGAGTCGGAACTCCAACCAGCGCGGCCTGAGGACTACGGGTGCCGGGGAGGAAGCGGCCGCCCCAGACATTTCCAAGCCGCTGAGGAGTGTTCACCCGACGCCGGAGTTCCAGCTTCGGACTGGCTGCGGAGGCCACAAATAGGCCCCGACCTCGAGTGATCACAGAGGAAGAGGACTGGACTTTCTAATGCCTTTCCCCACAGTGGAAAATGTTGATTCTGTTGTGGGGGGACGTTCTTGTTGAATTCTATAATGTGTTGTGTCATTTTTCTGATTTTTAATTTTTCTATGGATGTACGGAAACTTAATTATTTATTTTATGTAAAGCACTTTGGTTTCAACGCGAGTTGATTTAAACGTGCTATATAAATACAATTTACTTACTTACTTACTTATTCTTAAACTGTGGCCCCTGGTTCTGGACTCCCCCAACATCGGGAACATGTTTCCTGCCTCTAGCGTGTCCAAACCCGTAATAATCTTATATGTTTCAATAAGATACCCTCTCATCCTTCTAAACTCCAGAGTGTACAAGCCCAGCCGCTCTATTCTCTCAGCATATGACAGTCCCGCCATCCCGGGAATTAACCTTGTGAACCTACGCTGCACTCCCTCAATAGCAAGAATGTCCTTCCTCAAATTAGGGGACCAAAACTGCACACAATACTCCAGGTGTGGTCTCACTAGGGCTTATCAGCTCATTCAAGCATTCACACAAAGAGTAGTATTTATGTAAAATCAAAAACACAGTTTGAATTTTAACAGTTTGAATGGTGGTGCTGGCTCGAAGGGCCGAATGGCCTACTCCTGCTCCTATTGTCTATGTTTCTAATCAAGAGCTTGTCAATCGCTGCTTTAAAAATACCCAATGACTTGGCCCCCACAGTTGTCTGAGTGTTTGTGTGCTCTGGCTTCCACTCACATCCCAAATACGTGTGGGTTGGTAACTTAATTGTCCCGGCTGCCTGGGTGGTAGAATCTGGGGGGAGTGGACAGCGATTCGGGGGGAATAAGCAGGGATTAGAAACAGAAAAATAGGTGCAGGAGTAGGCCATTCGGCCCTTCGAGCCAGCACTGCCATTCAATATGATCATGGCTGATCATCCCCAATCAGTTCCCCGTTCCTACTTTCTCCCCATATCCCTTGATTCCGTTAGCCATAAGTGCTAAATCTAACTCTCTCTTGAAAACATCCAGTGAATTGGCCTCCACTGCCTTCTGTGGCAGAGAATTCCACAGACGCACAACTCTGGGTGAAAAAAATTTTCCTCATCTCAGTTCAAAATGGCCGACCCCTTATTCTTAAACTGTGACCTCTGGTTCTGGACTCCCCCTACACCGGGAACATTTTTCCTGCATCTAGCCTGCCCAATCCTTTAAGAGTTTTATATGTTTCTAACTATAAGATTCCCTCTCATCCTTCTAAATTCCAGTGCATACAAGCCCAGTCGATCCATTGTTACATCATATGACAGTCCTGCCATCCCAGGAATTAACCTTGTAAACCTACGCTGCATTCCCTCAATAGCAAATGTCCTTCCTCAAATTAGGAGACCAAAATTGCACACAATACTCCAGGTGCAGTCTCAGGGCCCTGAACAACTGCAGTAGGAACTCCTTGCTCCTTAACTCAAATCCTCTCGTAATGAAGGCCAACTTGCTGTACCTGCATGCTTACTTTCAGTGACTGATGTACAAGCACACCCAGGTCTCGTTGCACCTCCCCTTTTCCTAATCTGACACCATTCAGATAATCTGCCTTCCTATTCTTGCCACCAAAGTGGATAACCTCACATTTATCCACATTATACTGCATCTTCCATGCATCTGCCCACTCGCCCAACCTATCCAAAGTCACCCTGCAGCCTCATAGCATCCTCATCGCTGCCCACACTGCCACCCAGCTTTGTGGCATCCGCAAACTTGGAGATGTCACATTTAATTCCCTCGTTTAAATCGTTAATATTCTAAAATATTTGATAGTTAGCACAGATTGGATGGGCCGAAGGGCCTAGCATCTTTAAGACTCTATTGCCTCTCCAAGTTCCACTGAGGTTTGCAAAGTGCAAGGTGAACTTCGTAGGGGCAGCTGGGAGTGGACCACAAATGCCCACACTCACAATAGGAAAGCATATGAACTAAAGCTGCAAGGTTCCTGGGAACATCAGTTACAGCAAAGAAGTCATTGTTCTTTCTGCTGAGAGACACATGGATGGAAATGCATTCAAAATAGAAGGGGGGGGGAAATCAGGGGGTCGGTGGGGTGTTAAACAAAAGTAGCTTGTTTCACTGCCAGGGGAACATCAGAGCTGAGAAGACAGAGCTAGCAACACTCCTGTTCCAGCAGACTAATGGCTACAGTCCAGAGACTGCCTCAGATCCCTCAACCAAGCCCGTCCACACACACTGTTTGGCGCGCTAACTCCTCACAACAGGTGAGCACACACTGTGCAGGAGTTGGAGAGATTAAATACGTGAAGAAATGCACACCCACACACACACACACACACAAAGCGCTTGTTCCAAGAGTCCAGAACCCCAACTGGAATAACACAAACAGATGGAAGGATAGACTTGGCCTTTGCAAAGGCCAGAAAGCTGCTGCCACGACCACTTATGAATCTTGTTTTAGTACCAGAGGTTAATTGCTGTCAAAAATCACAGCTAATCACCTTGCCTGTTCTGTCTGCACCCAGCAGAGTGATAACTTCTACGGTTCGGCATCAGTTTGTACCTACACTAAACATCTGTACGGAAAGAGGAATCAATTGTCAGCTTGTGAAGGGAGCCTCCTGGAAGGGATAATTGTGTTGAGGCTAACACCTTCCCAATGCAAGCCCGAGATGAGCCCTTCCTCACACTCCATAGGCTGAGCACAATTTGTCACCAAGGAACATTTTAATTGCTTTGAAAGTTATTTGTTGTTCATTGCTTTGGAGATTCAGGGTAGCACCAAGTTGAACAGACAGACACCAGAAATCATCTTCACCTCTGCCCTCCCGCCTCTGCGCTGTTACTGGGTGGGCAACTCACAGCGCCACAACCAGTGCCATGAGGTTTCACAGAGGGCAGACAAAATTGCTGGAGAAACTCAGCGGGTGCGGCAGCATCTATGGAGCGAAGGAAATAGGCAACGTTTCGGCCCGAAACGTTGCCTATTTCCTTCGCTCCATAGATGCTGCGGCACCAGCTGAGTTTCTCCAGCAATTTTGTCTACCTTCGATATTCCAGCATCTGCAGTTCCTGCTTGAACAGTTTCACAGAGGGTGTCATGGTCCTATGTTCCCAATCGGAACGATGACATTCTTACTTGCAGCAGCACAACATGTTTCCAAATACACAGGACAAGATGTTAAAAAATCCAAAGTGCCAAATATCAACTTGCTCCCGGTGGTGATGGGAGCCTTATGCACCCACCTCTGCTCCTCCAATGTTGAGAAAGGCTAGGCAGACACGTCATTGGGGTTATCAAGTGGGCATATAACAGATAGTGCTGAGTAATGGGCCTGTCCCACTTAGGCTATTTTTAGGCGACTGCCGGCGACTGTCATAGTCGTAGCAGTTCGCTGAAAAAACGGCGACTGGAACCCCCCCTCGACAAAATTTGAAATAGAATCATTACTTTAACAACAACAACAAAAAACGGTCAGCACCGGCGACAACCTACGTCATCTTGGCGACAATCTACGACAGAACGTACGTCAGGAGAAGTCAAGCTACGCTCGTTGGCGTCAAGCCCACTGTTGCCGACTGTCTCTGAAATTTTTTCAACATGTTCAAAATCCAGCAGCGACCAGTAAGACACTACGACTTTTTGGGCGACTGAGGAGACGCCTCATGACCGTACAGGCGACCATGTGACGACAGCCTAATCGCCGGTGGTTGCCTAGAAAATTGCCGAAGTTTATCCCATAACTCGGCTAAGTGCTGAAATAACACAAGTAAAAGCCCTGTCCCACTGTACGAGTTCATTCCAAGAGCTCTCCCCGAGATTGCCCTGATTCGAACTCGGAGATTTACGGTAATGGCCGCTCGTCGGTACTCGGGGCTCTCGTGGACATTTTTCATCGTGGTGAAAAATCTTCACGAGTCTTCCCGAGCTTACCTGCCGTTAGCGAGTCTTCCCGAGTACCTGCCGTTAGCGCTAAGAGACGTCCCCGAGCTCCGACGTACCCGCTACGTTCATTCTCCGTGCTTACCACAAGTTTGATTTTTTTTAACTCGGGAAAACTCTTGGAATGAACTCGTACCGTGGGACAGGGCTTTAGCGAAGTGACTGGACTCTGAAGAAGCATTTCCACCTGAAACATCACCCACCCTTTTACTCCAGAGATGCACCTAACCCGCTGAGTTATTCCTGCACTGTGTCAATATTTGGTGTAACCCAGTATCTGCAGTTCCTTTCTACTGATATAACAGATAACAAGGCAGAGAAAAACCTCCCCTCTACTTGCAACTGGCAAACAGTACCTGCTGCACAGCCTCAAGGAGCATCTGCAAAGTCACAAATCTTTGCTACTACAGGGAGATGCTCAGGAGGCTGAAGCAATGAACATATTATAGCTACGTGGATGGATTTTGGACACATCGGGGACTCAAAGCAACAGGCAGTACCTTTGAGCCACAATTCAACCATGAGGCAGCATTTATGGAGAGAAGGAATTGGCGACGTTTCGGGTCGAGACCCTTCGAATAACCAACCTAACCTGATCTCCCGGTGGCTCAGCACTTCAACTCCACCTCCATTCCGAATCCGACCTTTCTGTCCTGGGCCTCCTCCATGGCCAGAGTGAGTCCCACCGTAAATTGGAGCAGCAGCACCTCATATTCCGCTTGGGTAGTTTATACCCCAGCGGTATGAACATTGACTTCTCCAATTTCAGGTAGTCCCTGTTGTTCTCCCTCTTTCCCCTCCCCTTCCCAGCTCTCCCTCAGCCACTGACTCCGCCTCTTCCTTTCTTCTTCCCGCCCCCCCACACACCATCTTAAGGAATAAGGGGTAAGCCATTTAGAACGGAGATGAGGAAACACTTTTTCTCACAGGAGAGTGGTGAGTCTGTGGAATTCTCTGCTCAGAGGGCGGTGGAGGCCGGTTCTCTGGATGCTTTCAAGAGAGAGCTAGATAGGGCTCCTAAAAATAGCGGAGTCAGGGGATATGGGGAGAAGGCAGGAACGGGGTACTGATTGGGATGATCAGCCATGATCACAATGAATGGCGGTGCTGGCTCGAAGGCCAAATGGCCAACTCCTGCACCTATTGTCTATTGTCTATCAGTCTGAAGACGGTCTCGACCCGAAACCTCACCTATTCCTTCACTCCATAGATGCTGCCTCACCTGCTGAGTTTCTCCAGCATTTTGTGTCTACAATTTAACCAGCATCTGCAGTTCCTTCCGACACAATTCAACCATGATCCTGCATTAAGAGGCAGTGCTGCCCCAAGTGTGTTCCTACTCCTGCTCCTATTTGTAATGTTCTTTCACGGCAGAGGCATCAGGAAATACCTGGCTAAATGTGCACATTGAAAGAAAACAAGAGAGGGATGTTTTTTTCCCCCAATCATGAGTCATGATTCACTCAGAAGGGAAAAATAATATTTTCAATTGCATAACTCTGAAGGAAGGGAGCGAGCGGGTGGAGATCAACATGGCCGCAAGGGGATTTCTACATAGGAATGCTACGTAGGTGGGCTTTTCTATGTATACTGTACTGACTGGGGGCCATTGTGCTTGTGAACAGGGATAGTGTTGCTGAGCTATATGCAAAAGTGTACTTCACTGAACCAGTTGCACATGATAATTCCCAGGATGGCGGGACTGTCATATGCTGAGAGAATGGAGCATCTGGGCTTGTACACTCTGGAGTTTAGAAGGATGAGAGGATATCTCATTGAAACATATAGGATTATTAAGTGTTTGGACACGCTAGAGGCAGGAAACATGTTCCCGATGTTGGGGGAGTCCAGAACCAGAGGCCACACAGTTTAAGAAGAAGGGGTAAAGCCATTTAGAATGGAGACGAGGAAACACTTTTTCACACAGAGTGTTGTGAGTCTGTGGAATTCTCTGCCTCAGAGGGCGGTGGAGGCCGGTTTTCTGGTTACTTTCATGAGAGAGCTACATAAGGCTCTTAAAGATAGCAGAGTCAGGGATATGGGAGAAGGCAGGAACGGGGTACTGATTGGGGATGATTTCCCCCCACATTCCAAAGGTGTGCAGGTTTGTAGGTAAATTGTCCCTAGAACTAGAGTACGGGTGACCACTGGTTGGCGTGGACACAGTGGGCTGTGTGAAACCGTCACACTCGCACTACAGTGTGCAATAAGAAGCCATGTCCAGCAATGAGATCATTACATTATTGATTTTAATTAACTTTTTCTATCTGAAGAAAAGCCTGTTCAAAATCGAAGAGCTTAAATCTGGCACAAAGTCTATGTTGGCTGGTTGCGTTTACCTCTGGTTGGGGTGACCTCTGGCTGGCTGACGTGACCTTTGGCCGGCTGAGGTGATCTTTGGCTAACTTTAGTGAACGTTGGCTAGTTAACGCCATTGGCTAGCCAAAATATATTTCACTGTATCTGGTACACGTGACAATAAAAAAAAACGTTGAATTTAAACGTATGCCTTCGTGTTTTTGATACCTTAGAGACACACCACGGTAACGGGCTCTTCGGCCCACTGTGTCCACGCCAACCAGTGGTCACCCGTACACTAGTTCTAGGGACAATTTACCTACAAACCTGCACACCTTTGGAATATGGGGGGAAATCAGAGCACCCGGAGAAAACCCACGAGGTCACATGCAGAGAGCACCCATTGTCAGGATCAAACCCCGGGTCTTTGGCCCAAATAAGGCAGCAACTACCGCTGCACCACTGTGCCGCCCGCTATCATGGAGTAAAGATATTGATTACCCATTCTACGCCTCCGATAAATTTGCATATCTCTCTCAGGTCAAATCTCAGCCTCGTCCACTGCAGGGAAAACAAACACAGCCCACGACCTATTTATCCCCTTAACTAAAGTTCTCTAACCCGGGCAACAAGCTGATGAAAATCCTCTTCACTTTCTCGAGCACAACCACATCCATCCGATAGTGCGGTGAGCAGAATCTCAGAATCTGATCAGCATTTTATAAACTTGCAACATAACCCCCGGACTTTTGTATTTCCAACTCAGCGACAATTAAACTGGAAGACATCGGAACGGCCGGTAATCAGTAACTGATTGTTATTCTCATAATGCACCACGTTCTTTCACAAACAAACAATGATAAGTATTTATTGCAGGACGTACTGTGAACGCCTATCAGAAAGAATGTTCAGCTACTCAAGCCCAGTCCACCATTCAGCTACACAGTACACTGAATCCCAATCACCTACCCTCAGCTCCAAGTCAGATATATTCAAGAATAATCTCACAATCTTACGTTTTAGAGCTCCAATTATTTAAGTTATAAAGCTCCAATTATCACCAACATCCATGGTTTCCACAGGAGACCTTCTGGGACCAGTGGGCACCTCTGGGGCTGGTGTGTTGGTCGAGCTGCTGCCTCTTAGCGCCAGAGACCCGGGTTCGATCCTGACCTCAGGTGCGACTGTGTGGAGTTTGCATGTTTTAGTTTAGTTTAATTCACGTTGACCAAGATGCAGTGCTATTTGTTGCGTGCTATTCAGTCAGCGGAAGGATTATACACGATTACAATCGAGCCTCTCACAGTATACAGATACAGGATAAAGAGAATAAAGGGAATAATGTTTATTGCAAGATAAAGTCCAGTCCCCAGTGTCCATGTGTGTGCACTCTGGTATCTCTCTCTTTGCACTAGCTGTTGTACATGCCTGGCTTGGTTGTACTCATGTATAGTATGATGTTACTGGATAGCATGCAAGCAAGGCTTTACACCAGATCTCGATATAGGTGCCACCCTCATAAGCCAATACCTTGTTTATGCCAAAGATAGACACAAAATGCTGGAGTAACTCAGTGGGACAAGGCAGCATCTCTGGAGAGAAGTTTATGCTGACAGGTTTGCATTCTGTGCTTATCCCATAGTTCTCTAAACCCTTCCTATCCATATATGCTCCATGGAATACATAGTCCAGGAACTATTCTGAAGAAGGGTTTCGGCCCGAACGTTGCCTATTTCCTTCGCTCCATAGATGCTGCTGCACCCGCTGAGATTCTCCAGCACCTTTGTCTACCTACTATACTGTGAACCTATCATTAATGGGCTGCTTCTTCTTCTTGCGTGCTACAACACATCAGTTTAACATTACTATGGCACCTAGGCTTTGTCCTTTAATCGAAGGTACCAGCTCTTCATTCTTACTACAGTTAAACAGCAGAATCAACCAAGGACAACATTTCATAATGCTGTAATAAAAATGAACTGCAGATGCTGGATTATACCAAAGAAATGCTGGAGTAACTCAGCTGGTCAGGCAGCATCTCTGGAGAAAGTGACTGACCCACTGAGATACTCCAGCAATGTGTGTCGATCTTTCACAATGCTGCCTGGCTCCTGAAGACAGCCTGCCTTGCACTACTAGCCAGCTGATCAGGAAGATCCGCATTGCACCCTCATAAGCCAAGCATTGCCTGCCGTCCGACACACGCACTTTGGAAAAGACGTTAAAAGAGTTTTCATTTTAGCGCTGACTGTTAGGGAGACTGGTAAGTAAGTAAATGCAGCTGGGAGATGTCAGCAATCACCATTCTGCAGCTGGTGGCCTGTAGAAAGCATCACAGCTAGCCACTATCCTGCTGCCAAATGCAAGACATGGAAGGAGTAGATGATCACCATCGGCGGTCACTTGAAACGAGTATGACTGTCGTCTCCTCTCCATAGAGTAGTCCACTTGTGGGTCTGCAGATGTCTGTAGAGGCCGATCCGTGATCCACACATCTTGGTGCAACGTGGACAGTGGAGACTGGTTGATAGTCGTCGAGCCCCTTCTCTCTCTCTCTCCTTACGGTGCTGTCGTTTTGTCTCTGCGACACTGCGTAGTTCCGTTTCATGACATGCAGCTCCTTCCTGCACGGATTTCCTCCAGGAGCGCCTGTCCAGTGCAGGAAGGAGCTGCCTGTCCAGTGCACGGTGCTCCGCAGTTGCTCGCAGGAGACAAACGACCTTGAAGCGTTTCTTTGGCCCGCCGGGGGCTCGCCGACCTTCCTTCAATTGAGAGTACAACTCAATTGAACAACTTAAAAGCATTTAAGGGGAAGCAAGATTACTCACTTGGGAGAGCAGACTAGCAGGATGCATTGATGGGAGAATGTTAATACATTGATAGATTATTAACCAAGGCTTTAAGGGAATCGGTGGGGGAAAGGTCAACATCTGGTGTCAGGTCACAGATAAGCTATTTGCACAGTAAAACAGCTCCAGGGGGCATTGGTATTGATTTTTTTGGTTTATTTTTGTCGCATGTACTGAGAAAGTGAAAAACTTTGTTTAGAAAGGAACTGCAGATGCTGGTTTCAACCAAAGATAGACACAAAAAGCTGGAATAACTCAGCAGGACAGGCAGCATCTCTGGAGAAAAGGGATGGCGATGTTTCGAGTCGGAACCCTTCTTAAGATGCCAACGGCTTTGATTATGTAGGCTGCTCTCCCAGGTCTGTGTGAAGTGTAGATGGCGTCCACGTTGGGGGGGAAGGCCGATTTGTGTGAGTGACTGGGCTGTGTGTACAACTCCATGCAATGTTTTGAGATCTGGTACCAAACCAAACTGTGATGCATCCCGCCCGATAGGATGCGCTCTACTGCACATCTGTACACGTTAGTGGGAGTCATTGGAGACATGCCAAGCTTCCTTAGCTTTGTGAGGAAGCAGAGGTGTTGATGTGCCTTCTGAGCAGTAGCTTAGCCTCTCCTGCCCCCATGAAATAAGGCACGGACACCAGCATAGATCTGTTGAGCCAAGCGGCTTGTTTTTAGCTTGTGGAGTTAATGGAGCTCTGGATAATGCATCAGGTGTGTCCATGGAGACCACCTCCTGAGCACACACTGGCAATGAACCGTGGCAAATGTCTGAGCTAGTGTTCCATGAAATAAAGTCAAATCTATCTCGCTCAGCCTGGGTCAAAAGAACATTGCTCCTGTTAGAAACTTTCTTGGGACATAGAACGTAAAAACAACACAACATACGAACATGTCCTTCGGCCCACGATGTGTATGGCTAACATGAGCCGAACATGGGCGGCACAGTGGTGCAGCAGGTGGAGCTGCTGCCTGACCGCGCCAGAGACGTGTGTGTGTGTGTGCGTGTGTGTGTGTGTGCGTGCGTGCGTGCGTGCGTGTGTGGTTTGCACGTTCTTTCTGTGACCATGTAAACTAATCTCTTCGGCCTACACGTGATCCATATACCTCCATTTGCTGCATATCTACGTACCTATTTAAAAGTCTCATCTGGTGGATGATTAACAGCACTAAATATTTCACCATATTTCTGCACTGAACTATTTAGATACGAAGTGGCTTCAGTTTTAATGCGTCTCCAGTGTTTGAACAGGCGCAGGAGTGGAAGTCTTACCAGGCAACGAGAGATCGTCACAGCCCCACGTTCCTGTGGAACTACAGAGCCACATGCAGGAGTGCAGATACAAATCACCTCATCAAACATCAACACAAAGCCCTGCCTGCCCCCAGCAACCAGGTCTTATCTGCAATCAAGGTTTGCAATTGCCGGTAATAGATTGTCCAACGTGAGTGATTAGGAGAAGGATGAGATCATGGAGCGGTGAGGAACAGCTGGAGATAAGGAAGCTGTGCCAAAGGGTGACTGTGGAACTCTTCCCGTCTTCCAGCAAGACAACAGTCATCTTTGAAACGAACACCAGTCTTGTATGCAACGTATACAGAGTCACGCAGACCATTCTGTGCACAGCCAAGCGATTACAGACTGATTCAGTGCTCTGAGGGAGAAATGACTTGTATATTTATGGTTAAGAAAGAACTGCAGATGCTGGAAAAATCGAAGACCCGAAACGTTGCCTATTTCCTTCGCTCCATAGATGCCGCCTCACCCGCTGAGTTTCTCCAGCTTTTTTGTCTACCTTCGTATGTTTATGGTGACGCATGGAACTGCAGATGTTGGTTAAATATACAAAGTGCTGGAGTGAAGCAGACTGGAGAATGTGGATAGGTGATGTTTAGGACCAGAACCCTTCTTCAGACTGATTGTGGTGGGGTATCAATAGACAATAGGTGCAGTAGGCCATTCAGCCTTTCGAGACAGCATCGCCATTCAATGTGATCATGGCTGATCATCCCCAATCAGTACCCCGTTCCTGCCTTATCCCCATATCCCCTGACTCCGCTATCTTTAAGAGCCCTATCTAGCTCTCTCTTGAAAGCATCCAGAGAACCTGCCTCCACCGCCCTCTGAGGCAGAGAATTCCACAGATTCACAACTCTCTGTGTGAAAAAGTGTTTCCTCATCTCCGTTCTAAATGGCTTACCCCTTATTCTTAAACTGTGGCCCCTGGTTCTGGACACCCCCAACGTCGGGAACATGTTTCCTGCCTCTATCGTGTCCAAACCCTTAATAATCTTATATGTTTCAATAAGATTCCCTCTCATCCTTCTAAACTCCAGAGTGTACAAGCCCAGCCGCTCCATTCTCTCAGCATATGACAGTCCCGCCATCCCGGGAATTAACCTGGTGAACCTACGCTGCACTCGCTCAATAGCAAGAATGTCGTTCCTCAAATTAGGGGACCAAAACTGCACACAATACTCCAGGTGTGGTCTCACTAGGGCCCTGTACAACAATGTCATTGTTCTGTGTCTCTGGGCTCTCTTCCACATTGATACTGCCAGCTGCTATAGACACCACTCCTCTACAACTCGAGGATTTCCACGACAAATTGGAGACCAGCAACTACAGAGATCAAAAGGCAAACAGCGCTGAGAGGTGTGCCGAACCTTGGGAATCTGAAGAACTAATTTAACGTTAGCAACACAGCACAACATGTGCAGGAACAAACTTCAAACCCCTTTTGAAGTTCTGACAACATTTCTCAAGCCTTGGTTTATGTTTTTTTCCCAAGCTTGTCTTGATGTGCAAAAAAACCTGCAGCTTGCAAGTCTCTAATCCAAGTCATGAAGTTTAACCTTTAGATTATAGGTTTCTGATGAACCAAAGTGCTATTCATTAACGGTTTGTTTTACAAGGGTTGAGTGTGCTTGAAAGAAAACAGCAATACTCCACTGATCTTAATTCAACATTACTCAATTCAAATTAACACATAATTGAATTTTTCTAGAGATAAACAGCCTTAAATTGTTCGGCCGCAACGCACTTGAAGTGGGATAAAGAGAAATTACTTTGATAATGTTTAAGAAGGAACTGCAGATGCTGGAGAATCGAAGGAGGACAAAAATGCTGGAGAAACTTAGCGGGTGAGGCAGCATCTATGGAGCGAAGGAATTAGGCAAAGTTTCGGGTCGAGACCCTTCTTCAGATTGGATAATTTAATTAATCGTACAATCAGCCCATTAAGCCAACTCCGCCATTCAATGATGGTTGATCTACAGTATCTTTCAGTCTCAACCCTATTCTCCTGCCTTCTCCCCATAACTGTCAATCTCCAATCTCTACCTTAAAAATGTCCATCGACTTGGCCTCCACAGCCTTCTGTGGGAATGAATTCCACAGATTCACCATCCTCTGACGAAATAAATTCTTCCTCATCTCCTTCCTAAAGGAACGTCCTTTAATTCTGAGGCAATGCCCTCTGCTCCTGGACTCTCCTACTAGTGGAAACATCCTCTCCACATCCACTCTATCCAGGCCTTTCATTATTCAGTAAGTTTCAATGAGCCCCCTCATCCTTCTAAACTCCAGCGAGTACAGGCCCAGTGCCGTCAAACGCTCATCATATGCTAACCTTACAAGGCAAAATCAGGAGGCAGCTCGAATGTCGGCGAAACATCACTCCCTGATGAGCTCAATGCGTTTTACGCACGCTTTGATAGGGAGAACACCGATGTGCCTTGCCGAGCCCCCATTCGCTGTGATGGTATTTCAGTCTCAGTCACAGAGGCCGACGTCAGGAAATCCTTCAGAGGGGTGAACCCTCGAAAAGCGCCTGGACCTGATGGTATACCTGGTCGCGTTCTAAAAACCTGTGCGGACCAACTAGCTGGAGTTTTTACAGACATTTTCAACCTCTCACTTCTGAGGTCTGAGGTCTCCACCTGCTTCAAAAGGGCATCAATTATACCAGTGCCCAAGAAGAGTAAGGTAACGTGCCTCAATGACTATCGACCTGTGGCACTAACGCCTGTGGTGATGAAGTGCTTTGAGAGGTTGATCATGACGCAGATCAACTCCTACCTCGACAAAAACCTGGACCCACTGCAGTTCGCTTACCGCCACAACAGATCAACGGTGGATGCGATCTCGCTGGCCCTCCACTCCGCTCTGGACCACTTGGACAACAAAAACTCATATGTCAGGCTGTTATTCATCGATTACAGCTCGGCATTTAACACAATCATCCCCTCCAAGCTGGTTACCAAACTCGCAGAACTGGGTCTCTGCGCATCCCTCTGCAATTGGATCCTCGATTTCCTCACTCTCAGACCACAGTCTGTTCGTTTTGGTGGAAATGTGTCAGACTCGATAACAATTAGCACGGGAGCACCTCAAGGCTGCGTGCTCAGCCCCCTGCTGTACTCACTCTATACTCATGACTGCGTAGCCGGACATAGTGCGAACTCCATCATCAAGTTCGCTGATGACACCACTGTTGTGGGACGTATCACTGATGGGGATGAGTCAGAGTATAGAAGAGAGATCGAGCAACTGTCCATATGGTGCCAGCACAACAACCTGGCCCTCAACACCAGCAAAACCAAGGAACTGATTGTGGACTTTGGAAGGAGTAGGATGGGGACCCACAGTCCCGTTTATATCAACGGGTCGATGGTTGAAAGGGTCAAGAGCTTCAAATTCCTGGGCGTGCACATCTCTGAAGATCTTTCCTGGTCCGAGAACAATGATGCCATTATTAAGAAAGCACATCAGCGCCTCTACTTCCTGAGAAGATTACGGAGAGTCGGTATGTCAAGGAGGACTCTAACTGCTACAGGTGCACAGTAGAGAGCGTGCTGACCGGTTGCATCGTGGCTTGGTTCGGCAACTTGAGTGCCCTGGAGAGGAAAAGACTACAAAAAGTAGTAAACACTGCCCAGTCCATCATCGGCTCTACCGCAGTCGCTGCCTCAAAAAGGCTGGCAGCATCATCAAGGACCCACACCATCCTGGCCACACACTCATCTCCCTACTACCTTCAGGTAGAAGGTACAGGAGCCTGAAGACTGCAACGACCAGGTTCAGGAACAGCTACTTCCCCACAGCCATCAGGCTATTAAACCTGGCTCGGACATAACACTGAACTTTACTAGCCAATACTGTTATTTGCACTTTATCAGTATATTGACCATTGTGTATATATTTATAGAACGCCTTGTAGTAAATGCCTACTATGTTCTGTTGTGCTCAAGCAAAGCAAGAATTTCATTGTCCTACCAGGGACACATGACAATAAACTCACTTGACTTGACTTGACCCACTCATTCCTGGGATCATTCTCGTAAACCTCCTCTAGAGCCAGCACATCCTTCCTCAGATATGAGGCCCAAAGCTGCTCACAATACTCCAATTGCGGTCTGACCTTTGGCCCATCGAGTCTGCACCGACCAGCAATCGTTCTGTATACTAGGGAGGAAACCGGAGCACCCGGTGTAAACCCACGTGGGCACTGTGAGAGCGTACAAACTCCGTACAGACAGCACCCGTGGTCAGGATGAACCCAGATCTCTGGAGCTGTGAGGCAGCAACTCTACCGCTGCGCCACCGTGCCACCTCTCAAACAAATTCCATAAACAATGCATGTGCGACACAAAACAAACAGAACGGGGTGGGGGGTATACGGAACAAGCTGCCACGTAGGCGATAAGGTGGGTACAATTACAATGTTTCAAAGACATTTGGAGAGGTAAACAGATACAAGATTCAGAAGAAAATGGGCTAAATGCTGGAAAATGGGGTTAGTGTAGATGGGCATCCTGGTCGGCATGGAGGAGTTGGACCAAAGGGCCTGTTTCCATGGCCGATAACTCCATGGCATGGAGTCAACAGATTTATAAAGCTGATAAGCCATTATCTCCAACAGCCTTTGCCTTTGGACTCATTTATACCCACAACAGTGAGATTCAGCAAATTGCCGCCTAACTCTGGGCACATGTTGGGATGGGCTGGGGAAAACCTTGGATAGTCCAACTTGGCAAAGGTAAGCAAACTTCTTCTCTTCTTCCAAAGACCAGCCCGTTTTACATTGAAGCTCATGAGCAAAAGCAGCTCCCTGCTAAAGCTCTGCCAAAGCCAACTTCATAATCACCAGGCTTGGTAAACTGAACCTCTCATCCCATCCTCACCACAATTTTGGATTGAAAATTCTGCTCTGAAATTAGTCTCCAGCCTTCAGCTTCTCAACCTTGTAAACAGAAAACCCCTCAGCTGCAGATTGTAATGCTGCCAGATTCTAGGTCAACGGGATTAAAGAATTGAAGACAAAGGCACTGGCATAAACCTCGCAGCTGTAGTTATTAAAGCCTGAGCAACAGCATCCATTTTATGTCTGTTCTTCCCACAGCCACTGAGGCAACAACGGTTTTTACCGCATCGTGACCTTCAGAAAGGAGAACTCGGGAAGAGCCCGTGGTGGTTTCTGTTGATGGGGTGGTAGTGAAGAGTTCAAATTCCTGGGCGATAACCAGCATCCCTGCCCAGCACATAGATGATCACAAAGATGGCTCGCCACAGCATTGACTTTTTTTAAGAAGAGAATCAGCATGTCGCTGAATACTCTTCCTCTGAAGAAGGGTCTCAACCCAAAACGTCATCTGTCCATTCTCTCCACAGATGCTGCCTGATCTGCTGAGTTCCTCCAGCCCTTTGTGCTTTGACAATAGACAATGGGTGCAGGAGTAGGCCATTCGGCACATCGAGCCAGCACCGCCATTCAACGTGATCCTGGCTGATCATGCCCAATCAGTACCCCGTTCCTGCTTCTCCCCATATCCCCTGACTCCGCTATCTTTAAGAGCCCTATCTAGCTCTCTCTTGAAAGCATCCAGAGAACCTGCCTCCACCGCCCTCTGAGGCAGAGAATTCCACAGACTCACAACTCTCTGTGAGAAAAAGTGTTTCCTTGTCTCCATTCTAAATGGCTTACCCCTTATTCTTAAACTGTGGCCCCTGGTTCTGGACTCCCCCAACATGGGGAACATGTTTCCTGCCTCTAGCGTGTCCAAGCCCTTAATAATCTTATATGTTTCAATGAGATGCCCTCTCATCCTTCTAAACTTTGCTCACTGACTACTGCGGCAAACTTCTACAGATGGAATTTTGAAAGTATCCTGACTGGTTGCATCACAGCCTGGTATGACAATTCCAATGCATGGGAACACAGGAGGCTGTGGAGAGCGGTGGACTCAGCCCATCATGGGCACAGCCCCCCCCCCCCCCCCCCCCATCGAAAGCATTGATCCCAGGCGCTGCCTCGAGAAGGCGGCATCTACCATCAAGGATCCCCACCATCCAGGTCGTGTCCTCTTCCCACCGCTAGCTACTGTCGGTAAGGAGGTACAGAAGCCTGAAGTCCCACACCACCAGCTTCAGGAACAGACACTTCCCTGCAACCATCAGGTCTTGAATCGACCCGCACAACCCTACCTCAGCAACGTAACGCTACGGATTTAGGGCACTAATGCACAGGCATGGGCTTGTTGTTTTTTAATTATATTTTGTCATTTTTCTTTTCACTGTCTTGTGTGATTTATGTATAACTTGTTTTTGTACGTTTGTCTGCCTGTGTGCCTCTGATGCTGCTACAGGCCTGATTTTCATTGTACCTCTACCTCACCATCATAGAACAGTACAGCACGAGAGCAGGCCCTTCGGCCCACAATGTCTGTGCCAAACATGATGCCAAGACTAACTTATCGACCTTATTATAAGTGATCCATATCCATCTATTCACAGCCTGTCATGCACCTATCCAAAAGTATCTTACATGACACAATCGTATATAGACAATAGGTGCACGAGTAGGCCATTCGGCCCTTCGAGCCAGCACAGCCGTTCACTGTGATCATGGCTGATCATCCCCAATCAGTACCTTGTTCCTGCCTTCTCCCCATATCCCCTGACTCCGCTATCTTTAAGAGCCGTATCTAGCTCTCTCTTGAAGGCATCCAGAGAATTGGTCTCCACTGCCTTCCGAGGCAGAGAATTCCACAGATTCACAACTCTCTGGGTGAAAACGTTTTTCCCTCATCTCCGTTCTAAATGGCCTACCCTTCATTCTCAAACTATGGCCCCTGGTTCTGGAACCCCCCCCCCCCCCCAACATCGGGAACATGTTTCCTGCCTCTAGCGTGTCCAATGCCTTAATAATTGAAGAAGGGTCTCGGCCCGAAACGTTGCCTATTTCCTTCGCTCCATAGATGCTGCTGCACCCACTGAGTTTCTCCAGCATTTTTGTCTACCTTAGATTTTCCAGCATCTGCAGTTCTTTCTTAAACCCTTAATAATCTTACATGTTTCAATGAGATAAGATAAACGTACCACAACATACCATCGTTGTGAAATGACAATAAACACAAGTTGACTCGAGCATGCTATTACAACAGGTCTCCCCACTCAACCTTCTTAGCGGGCCATAGAAAAATCCCACAACAAAGGAGTATTTGAGGACAATTTGCAAGCCTTCCAAAACACTTCCCTGGCTAGCTGACCGGGGACAGGACAGACGCCACAAAAATGCACAACCTTTGTTTTCAATGGACACCTGTTTTATTTTTTAAGTCAAAGCTCAAAGAGCACCAGTGACAAAGCTGGCAGCATGCCACCTTACTTCCTGCTTCCAGCCCAGTGATGCCCTGTGTACGTCCAGCATTTTGTGTTTTCATTTCAGTTTTCCGGCGTTTGTGAGTTCTGTCTCTATTGCTATAAAAAGCTGCATGTTTTGGTTTGAGGGGGGTGGGGTCAGAAGGAGGTGATTTTTGACAAGGAGGGAAAGGGAAAGAGCAGGCTGTGTCTTGATTCCTTGGAGCACAGGAGGATCAGGAGTGATCTTATGGAGGTGCATAAAATCATGAGAGGAATAGATTGGGTAAACACAGAGCCTATTGCCAAGAATAGGCGAAATCGAGTACCATATAACCATATAACAGAGAACGAGAGAACATAGATGATATAAGGTACATGGTACATGGTAAATAGTAGTGAATTGAGGAATGCAGTTGAACAGAGGGATCTAGGAATAACTGTGCATAGTTCCCTGAAGGTGGAATCTCATGTAGATAGGGTGGTAAAGAAAGCTTTTGGTGTGCTGGCCTTTATAAATCAGAGCATTGAATATAGAAGTTGGGATGTAATGTTAAAATTGTACAAGGCATTGGTGAGGCCAATTCTGGAGTATGGAGTACAATTTTGGTCGCCTAATTATAGGAAGGATGTCAACAAAATAGAGAGAGTACAGAGGAGATTTACTAGAATGTTGCCTGGGTTTCAGCAACTAAGTTACAGAGAAAGGTTGAACAAGTTAGGTCTTTATTCTTTGGAGCGCAGAAGGTTAAGAGGGGACTTGATAGAGGTCTTTAAAATTATGAGCGGGTTAGACAGAGTGGACGTGGATAAGCTTTTCCCATTGAGAGTAGGGAAGATTCAAACAAGGGGACATGACTTGAGAATTAAGGGACAGAAGTTTAGGGGTAACATTAGGGGGAAATTCTTTACTCAGAGAATGGTAGCTGTGTGGAATGAGCTTCCAGTGGAAGTGGTGGAGGCAGGTTCGATTTTATCCTTTAAAAATAGATTGGATGGGTATATGGACGGGAAAGGAATGGAGGGTTATGGTCTGAGTGCAGGTAGATGGGACTAGGGGGAAGTAAAAAAAAAAATATATATATATATATATATATATATATATATATAAAAATAAAAATAAAGTGTTCGGCACGGACTTGAAGGGCCGAGATGGCCTGTTTCCGTGCTGTTATGGTTATATGGTTATATGGTTATAAGGTGATGGGGGGTGAAAAAGGTTTAATAGGAACCTGAGGGGTAACTTTTTTCACAGTGGGCGACACGGTGGCGCAGGGGTTGAGTTGCTGCCTTACAGCGCCAGAGACCCGGGTTCAATCCTGACTGCGGGTGCTGTCTGCACGGAGTTTGTATGTTCTCCCCGTGACCTGCGTGGGTTTTCACCAGGATCTCCGCTTTATGCCCACACTACAAAGAGGTACAGGTTTGTAGTTTAATTGGCTTCTTTAAATTGTAAATTGTCCCTAGTGTGTGGGATAGTGCCAGTGTATGGGGTGATCGCTGGTCGGTGCGGCCTGTTTCCATGCTGTATCTTTAAAGTCTAAGTCTTAACGGTTCTGGACCATCCATGTTCTCCACAGTTGCTGCCTGACCCGCTGAGTTACTCCAGCACTCTGTGAAACGTCACCTATCCATGTTCTCCACAGATGCTGCCTGACCCGCTGAGTTACTCCAGCATTGTGTGTTCTATATGCAACATTCCAGCATCTGCATTTGCTTGCGTCTCTAAGGTTTGCACTAATACATTGCACTGAGCCCAGGCAGAGGGTCTCTGCTGTTCGCAGTGTTCAGCATCTTTGTGCGGATGGCTCTTTTCCTCTCGAACTCCGCGCATGACGTCTTGTACATCCTCTTCCAGCCTTCAGTCCGAAGCACAAATAGGCTCGGCCAGATATAAATCTTTTATTGATGGGGTGTGACGTGCTGCAGATGGACCCATACAGGCCATTGTGATTCATGTTGCAGTTCCGCCGTGTGAACGTTTAATAAGAGGTTTGAAATAAAGGACCATTGTACAGATGGTTCCTGGCAAGAGCACTGATGTTTATTCCTGGGCCTTCCAGATCCAAACTGTTCCTCAATGCCACTAGGCAACACGACTCCACCCCCAACCACCCACTCTTCTCCCCCCCTCCTCCTCCTCCTCCTCCTCCTCCCCCCCACCAGCCTGCGTTATCCAGGCCACTGCAGAAACACTTACATCTGGAAGTAACCCACCACTCCGGGATAACACAACTTACAAAATTCTTAAGAGGTTGGACAGGCTAGATGCAGGAAGATTGTTCCCGATGTTTGGGGAAGTCCAGAACAAGGGGTCACAGTTTAAGGATAAGGGGGAAGTCTTTTAGGACCGAGATGAGATTTTTTTTTTCATACAGAGTGGTGAATCTGTGGAATTCTCTGCCACAGAATGTAGTTGAGGCCAGTTCATTGGCTATATTTAAGAGGGAGTTAGATGTGGCCCTTGTGGCTAAAGGGATCAGGGGATATGGAGAGAAGGCAGGTACAGGATACTGAGTTGGACGATCAGCCATGATCATATTGAATGGCGGTGAAGGCTCGAAGGGCCGAATGGCCTACTCCTGCACCTATTTTCTATGTTTCTATGTTTCTCTGCAATTACTTTAGTTTATTGTCACGTGGACCGTGGTACAGTGAAAAGCTTTTGTTGTGTGCTGACGTGATTATAATCGAGCCATCCACAGTGTACAGATACAGGATAAAGGGAATAATGTTTAGTGCAAGATAAAGTCCAGTAAAATCCGATTAGAGATTGTCCAAGGGTGTCCAATGAGGTAGACGGGAGGTCAGGACAGCTCTCTACTTGGTGAGAGGATGGTTCAGTAGCCTGATAACAGCTGGGCACAAACTGTCCCCAAGTCTGTAGGAGGTATTTTTTTGTTCAGATTTCACCACATGGCTTGCTAATTTAATCTCGACATCCCAATCAGTCAACCCACCCACTCCCACTCCGTCCCATTCAATTCCCACAGCTACGACGCAGATAAATCACAGTAATCATTTTCGCCACAGTGACACGCTGACATCATCCCACTGTAACCAAAAATAAAAGTGCCTTTGTCAGATGCGCGAGTGGGAGAATGAGAGAACTGGCAGAGCTCAGTGCCCAGGGTGGTACCACACAAAACAGCTGTGACCGCAATTCACCCTCCACTGCTGCCATCACCCGCCACCTAACTAATCTGCAGTCATTAATTTAGAGACACAGCATGGAAACAGGCCCTTCAGCCCACCGAGTCCATGCCGACCAGCGATCCCCGTACACTAGCGCTATCCTACACACTAGGGACAATCTACAATTTTTACCGCAGCCAACTAACCTACACACCCGCACGTCTTTGGGATGTGGAAGGAGACCGGAGCACCCGGAGGAATCCCACATGGTCACGGGGAGAACGTAGAAACCACGTACAGGCGGCACCCGTAGACCCGAACCCGGGTCTCTGGCGTTGTAAGGCAACAACTCCATCGTTGCACCACCATGCCGCCCCAAATAGACACATTTAAAATCGCACACACCTCCACCGACTGGGGCTGGTTTCACAAAGGCTTCTGTTCAATTTGAACAAAGCAAAGTGATGGCGGAGGTCGATACGATAGTAACGTTTCAGAGCCTTTTGGATGGGCACATGGATCGACAGAGGAAGGATTATTTGCAAGCAGATAAGAGTTGCTCTTGGCATCATGTTCGGCACGGACATTGCGGGCTGAAGGGCCTGTTCTGGTGCTGTACTGTTTTACGTTCGAAGTAAAAGGAAAAAAGATTGTCTGGTTTAGACAATAGGTGCAGGAGTAGGCAATTCGGCCCTTTGAGCCAGCACCGCCATTCAATAGACAATAGACAATAGGTGCAGGAGTAGGCCATTCGGCCCTTCGAGCCAGCACCACCATTCAATGTGATCATGGCTGATCATCCCCAATCAGTACCCCGTTCCTGCCTTCTCCCCATATCCCCTGACTCCGCTATCTTTAAGAGCCCTATCTAGCTCTCTCTTGAAAGCATCCAGAGAACCAGCCTCCACTGCCCTGTGAGGCAGAGAATTCCACACTCACCACTCTCTGTGTGAAAAAGTGTTCAATATGATCATGGCTGATCATCCCCAATCAGTACCCCCTAATTTTCGAGACCACGTATCATTGAGGGATAGATAGTCACCGGGACCAGCAAGAGAGTCTGAAGAAGGGTCCCGACCTGAAATGACCTGCTCTTCACTCCCTCCAAAGATGCTGCCTGCCCCAGTGTTTTGTCTTTCCAGCACCTCCACTTCCTTGTGTCTCCAAGACACCATGCTTACTCCCTTCTCTGCGGCTAAGTTAGGTGCAGCTGGTAGAGACGCTGCCTCACAGCACCAAAGACCGGGTTCGATACTTACCTCGGGTACTGTCTGTGTGGAGCTTGCACGTTCTCCCTGTGACCGCGTGGGTTTCCTCTTGTGCTCTGGTTTTCACCCACATCCCAAAGACGTGCGGGTTTGTAGGTTAATTGGCTGTCTGTAAATTGTCTCAAGTGGGTGGAAGAGAAAGTGGGAACTCGTACGAACGGGTGATCGATGGTCGGCATGGACTCGGTGGGCCGAAGGGCCTGTTTTGATTTAATTCAATTCAAAAAGGCAGACCCACAGCATTGGTGAAAAATGCAGGGACTGTAATCCGGAATTGATTTACATGAAACGACTAAAATTCAACATTTCCTGTCGACAAACAGTGAGAACAACATCAGCATGACAATGGCTAGTGGATTGAAGAGAGAGATGCCAAACATTGTTAGTGTGGGGAAGTGTGAGGCAAAGCCGGAGAAAAGATGAGAAAAGATTAAAGTGAAAACTCATGGATTTCACAGGGATGTGAAAATCAGTTTCATTAATAGAAAGACAGAAGGATTTCCACTTACGTCACAGGAATGTTTTGAGGCTCACTAACTTCTGCCATACAGATGCTATCATAATGCAAGGAGACAGTAGCTCCCAGTTTATATACAGAAAGAAGCAGCTTGTTTCTACTTTCGAGATAGTGCAGAAGCAGGCCCTTCGGCCCACCGAGTCCATGCCGACCAGCGATCCCCGCACACTAACTCTGTCCTACACACCCACTAGGGACAATTTACAATTTTACCCGAGCCAATTAGCCTACAAACCCGTACGTCTTTGGAGTGTGGGAGGAAACCGGAGCACCCGGGGAGAACCCATGTAGGTCACAGGGAGAACATGCAAACTCCATACCGACAGCACCCGTAGTCACGATCGAACCCGGGTCTCTGTACCGCTGTGCCACCGTAACAACCGTTGCCTGCTAATAGCAACCTAATAATTTACAAAATAGGCAGGGCAGTATCTTCAGACGTGCATTTATTTCACTTTTAACCATCTGCAATTATACCCGGACCAAGTCCGAGTAATGTGAATGACACAACCAATGTTGGGAACAATTTCCTGTCATTCGACCCTCTGTGTTCGCCAGAATCATAGCACAGTACTTTACAGAAAAGGGGCATTGACTCAACGAGTCAGCGTCAAGGAATAAGCCAGTGAATCATACAATGCGTCTCCTTCCTCATCTCTGCATTGTGTCCTGCTAGTATTTAACACTGCTCTTTGATGGCTGATACTGATTTTCAAGCCGTCACTCTGGCAGGCAGTGTGTGCAAATTATAATTATTCACTGCACAGTTATTTCCTTGCAACACCTGGTTTTTTTCTGCCAACCCTTTGGCTTTTGATTATTGATCGCCCATTGGAAACATTAATCTACTTAACCCTTCATTAGTTTACACACTGCTATCCAATTTTCCCTCGTTCAAGGGCAGCAAACCGAACCCATTCCTAATTCCTCTGCACATGCATCATGCCTAAAAACTGCACCGTCTCAAGGACTTCCTGTCCTTCCTAAAGCAATCTGCTGTGGACTGGCTAGTCAGTCACCAGAGAAGATGATGCCAGAACAAGGGGCAGTTGTGGCTGTAAAACCCCATTTGCACTTGCAAGAAAAGACCCCTTGCTGAACCTCCCACGCAGAACAACATTGAACGAGCAAGCTGATCATTGCCACAGCCACTCTGTCTCAACTGGTAGCATAAAAGTTACTGGACTGATCAAAATTGCAAACTTTTTTGATTTCCTGTCACCCCATGTAAATTGCTTCTTCCTTACCTGTAAAATATAAGTTGAAGTGTGTGGGAAAGAACTGCAGATGCTGGTTTAAACCGAAGACACAAAAAGCTGGAGCAACTCAGTGGGTCAGGCAGCATCCCTGGAGAAAAGGAATAGGTGGCGTTTCGGGTTGAGACTCTTCCTCAGACGGAGAGTCAGGGGAAAGAGAAACGAGAGATATAGATGGTGATATAGAGGGACAAATGTAAACTCCTGTGTGAGGTAATAGTCATAGATACCATGTCACACGGCAGGGAAACATCTTTCTACCCAACTCTCCCATGCTGACTAAGATGCCCATTTCAATTTGCCTGCAGTCGGTCCACAGTCCTCGAGTCTGAAAATGGTGACAACCAGGTTAGGATCAGCTTCTTCCCCAAAAACCGTTAGGCTCTTGAACACTACATAACAGAGAGTGGTGAGTCTGTGGAATTCTCTGCCTCAGAGGGTGGTGGAGGCAGGTTCTCTAGATGCTTTCAAGAGAGCCTGCACTTATTGTCTATTGTCTATAACACCAACCAAACTGAGCAATGGATGGTCTTGGTTGCATGAAGGACTTTGGGGTTTTTTTTGCAATAGTATTGGGTTATTAATTTGTTGAATTTTCCTTTTATTTATTATATACCTATGAGTACAGTGCTCAAAGGTCAGTTATGCTGCTGCAAGTAAGAATTGTATCCTTCTGTTCTCAGTACTTAGGACACATAAACCAAAGATACTAGAGGAGCCTTTGACGTAAACACTCAACTGTTGAACTTAAGGACCAACTTTATCCCTTTCTGTAACTACCTTGAAATGCGGAGAATTGTGGCACTGTTCCCAAATTAATAGACAGTAGGTGCAGGAGTAGGCCATTCGGCCCTTCGAGCCAGCACCACCATTCAATGTGTTCATGGCTGATCATCCACAATCAGTACCCCGTTCCTGCCTTCTCCCCATATCCCACGATTCAGTTAGTCCTAAGATCTAAATCTAACTCTCTCTTGAAATTATCCAGAGAACCGGCCTCCACCGCCCTCTGAGGCAGAGAATTCCTCAGACTTACACCTCTCAGTGAGAAAAAGTGTTTCCTCGTCTCTGTTCTAAATGGCTCACCCCTTATTCTTAAACTGTGGCCCCTGGTTCTGGACTCCCCCAACATCAGGAACATGTTTCCTGCCTCTAGCGTGTCCAAACCCTTAGTGGTCTTACATGTTTCAATAAGATCGCCTCTCATCCTTCTAAACTCCGGAGTATACAAGCCATCCCGTGAATTAACCTTGTAAACCTACGCTGCACTCCCTCAATAGCAAGAATGTCCTTCCTCAAATTTGGGGACCAAAACTGCACACAATTCTCCAGATGTGTACCTCATTGGAGGCCCTCGGACTATCTTTAATCGGTCTTTACCTTGCACTAAACTTTATTCCCTATATCATGTATCTGTACACTGTGGACAGCCCGTTTGTAATTATGTACAGTCTTTCCGCTGTCTGGTTAGCACGCGACAAAGCGCTTTCACTGTACCTTGGTACAATAAACTAAACTGTACTGAAGGCTCACCCACTGCCAACCTGTCATTTTACAGAGGGCAGAGCTGCCTTTACACATTCACAAAACACAAGGCAGGAAAGATTGAGTACAATATCTATATAACACAGTTAAATGTAGACGCAGGGAGAATTTGCAGTTACAAAACATGATCTAATTCACCTGGAAGTTGCCGTTGAAGGCCAGCAGCATGTGAAAAGGATACGAGGAGTCCCCTCGGTGCGACAGACCAGGTAGAGACAGGCAGCGACCACGTGGCTCATCTTCCGGCCACGGGTCAGGCGCTTGCTCACCGCCATTTTGAAGAAGTTGAAGGCGGTGTCGAGGCAGTGTTGGTTCAACTGCAGCTGGTTACCCAGATGGTGAATCTGCCGTCGACCTAGGTGCAAACAGCAGGAAGAAAATCAGGGCACGAGGAACTGCAGATACCGCTTCACTAGAGAATTGTAAACAACTGCAGAGAATTGTAGACGCAGCCCAGACCATCATACAAACCAACCTCCCTTCCATTGACTCCATCTACACCTCACTCTGCCTCGGCAAGGCCAGCAGCAGAAGCATGGAGCAGTCTCACCCCAGTTTTTCTCCCCCCTCCCATCAGCCAAAAGGTACAGCAGTGTGAAAACGCCATCTCCAGATTCAGGGAGTTTCTCTCCAGCTATTATCAGGCAACTGAACCATCCAACCAACAACTAGAGAGCAGTCCTGACCTACTATCTACCTCATCAGAGACTCTTGGACTATCTTTGATCAGACTTTACTGGCTTTATCTTGCACTAAATGTTATTCACGATATTCCCTTTATCATGTATCTGTACACTGCCAACGGCACGATTGTAATCATGTATAGTCTTTCCACTTACTGGTTAGCACGCAACAAAGGCTTTTCACTGTACCTCCATAACGTGACAATAAACTAATGACCAAACAAAAAGACCCAAAGTGCCCGAGTAACGTTTAGCACAGCACAGTGGCTTTGCTGGTAGAGCTGCTGCCTCACAGCGCCAGACATAGAAACATAGAAAATAGGTGCAGGAGGAGGCCATTCGGCCCTTCGAGCCAGCACCGCCATTCATTGTGATCATGGCTGATCGTCCCCTATCAATAACCCGTGCCTGCCTTCTCCCCATATCCCATAGAAACGCTGGTTGGTGTGGATTCAATCCCGATTCAATCCCGACCTCTGGCGCTTTCAGCGTGGAATTTGCATGTTCTCCCTGTGACCGTGCAAGTTTCCTCCGGGTGACTTTAGACTTCAGAGATATAGCATGGAAATAGGCCCTTTGGCTCAGCGAATCCACACCAACCAGCGATCATCGTACACACTAGGGGCAACTCACAATTTCCATAAGCCAATTAACCTACAATAAACCTGTACGTCGTTGGAGTGTAGGAGCGCCCTACAGCGTGGTCACACAGAGAACGTACAAATTCTATACAGACAACACTCAGTCAGAATCGGACCCGGGTCTCTAACGCTGTAAGACAGCACCACTGTGCCATCCAGCTTCCTCCCACATCCCAAAGATGTGTAGGTTTGTAGATTAATTGGCCATCTGTAAATTGCCCCTAGTATGTAGGGAGTGGACAAAAACGTGGGATAACATAGAACTGGTGTGAACGGTGGTTAGTGTGGACCTGGCAGGCCGAAGGGCCTGTTTCCATGCTGTATCTTTCAATTCAAAACTTTATAGTTAGAGGCAAAAAGAAAAATGCATGGAACTTACACAATGCCACTGATGAGAACTTTGGTGAAAAACTTGGTCCTTGGTGGCTAAAGATCATATTCCATTAAATCACAGTCAGAGTGATACAGCACTGAGACAGGTCGCAATCACACCATGCCAAATATCTCTTACCCATCTACATTCATCCCTTGATCAGCACTTGGTCTGCAGCCTTCTATATTGCAAGTTACCCCTCAGGTTCATAGACAATAGACAATAGGTGCAGGAGTAGGCCATTCGGCCCTTCGAGCCAGCACCGCCATTCAATGTGATCATGGCTGATCATCCCCAATCAGTACCCCGTTCCTGCCTTCTCCCCATATCCCCTGACTCCGCTATCTTTAAGAGCCCTATCTAGCTCTCTCTTGAAAGCATCCAGGGAACCTGCCTCCACCACCCTCTGAGGCAGAGAATTCCACAGATTTAAATCTTTCATATTAATATTAATATTCATATTAAATCTTTTCCCTCACACCTTAAACCAATGTCCTCTGGTTCTCGATTCCCTTACTCTGGGCAAGCAGACCTTGTCCATGCATAAGCTAGGGTGCTGACCCGATTCTTCAACGTACATCATTTCAAACATTGGGCTTGTTTTCTCTGCCACTCTTCCGCTACAATGCTGTAACTATCTTCTGCTCTCTGATATCCTATGCTTCGCTCTACCTGTTGGACTTGTGCACCACTTGATTGTAATCATGATAGTATTTGATTGGATAGTAGGCAAACGAAAGCCTTTCAGTGTGCCCAGATGCACATGCCAATAATAAGCCTAAACCGGAGCACCCGGAGAAAACCCACGCAGTCACAGGTAGAACATGTAAACTCCACATATTCAGTACCGGAGGTCAGGCTTGAACACGGGTCTCCGGCGCTGTGAGGCAGCATCACTGTGCCACCCCTCTGCTGCCTGACCCACTTCTCCTGCAGATAGTCACAAAATGCTGGAGTAACTCAGCAGAACAGGCAGCATCTCTGGAGAGAAGCAATGGGCGCCATTTTAGGTCAAGACCCTTCTTCAGACTGGGAATCGGGGGAGAGGGAAACTAGAGATATGGAAGGGTTTCAGTCTGAAGAAAGGTCTCGACCCAAAACATCACCCATTCCTTCTCTCCAGAGATGCTGCCTGTCCCGCTGAGTTACTCCAGCATTTTGTGTTTATCTTTGGTTTAAACCAGCATCTGCAGTTCCTTCCTACATGTTTCTCCAGCACTTTTATTTTGTTTTTCTCAAGATTCCAGCATCACCAATCCCTGGTCTTCCCATTTGACATGCTTTATCTTTGGCAAGATGTGGGGGGAATTTGGGGTGGTATCAGAAGAGGTAATCACAACCTCCAAGTTCTTGAACCATTGAGATTTTGCAAGATGCAGAATAATGGACGGCACGGTGTCGCAGCGGTGGAGTTGGTGGAGCAGCGTTAGAGTTGCTGCCTCACAGCGCCAGAGACCCAGGTTCCATCCTGACTACTACGGGTGCTGTCTGTACAGAGTTTGTACGTTCTCCCCATGACCTGCATGGCTTTTCTCCGGGATCTCAGGTTTCCTTCCACACTACAAAGACGTACAGGTTTGTAGGCTTGGTATAATTGTAAATTGTCCCAGTGTGTGTAGGATAGTGTTAGTGTGTGGAGATCGCTGGTCGGCACGGACTCAGTGGGCCTGTTTATGCTCAGTATCTCTAAACGTAAGAATAAGGAGTAAGTCATTTAGAACGGAGACGAGGAAACACTTTTTCTCACAGAGAGTGGTGAGTCTGTGGAATTCTCTGCCTCAGAGGGTGGTGGAGGCAGGTTCTTTGGATGCTTTCAAGAGAGAGCTAGATAGGGCTCTTAAAAATAGCAGAGTCAGGGGGATATGGGGAGAAGGCAGGAACAGGGTATTGATTGTGGATGATCAGTCATGATCACATTGAACAGCAGTGCTGGCTCAAAGGGCCGAATGTCCTACTCCCGCACCTATTGTCTGTTGTCTATAACTAAACTGGTCATAGCTCTAACTAATTGGAAAGTGAAAGCTATGATAGCAACATTAGTGTTGCGACAGAGGCCCTCTATATTACAACATTATCTATTTAGCAACCGAGCAGCTCCTCTGGCTCCAGGCCAGGCACTGCATGCATTTATAATTCAAAGAATAGAGAGTGTCCCGTGGGCAAGCAAGTCTGGAGTGGGATGAGTCAGTGGAGAGGGGTGGTGGGGGAGTGGAGGACAGGGGAATTATAAGTAAAACAAAAGAGATTACTGTCTTGCAGATACCAGACAAATCAGCACACAACAAACACAAAAGAAGGAGTCCAGACTGTGGGCGCGGAGATAAGACGGAGGGGGGGGGGGGATGAGTGCGCTTGAGAATGCCCGATGGATGCGTAACACCGGCTACATTTATAGTCCTGGGGTTGAGAGATGAGCAGTGTGGGGGGAGACACAAAGATATGGTCACTTTTATTTGTCAATAGTAAATTAGCTTCCCTGACGACATCTGCTGGCAATGAAGGGAAGGAGCAAATGAAGCCACCAAACCTCTCCTTCTGAGTCACAACACCCCCCCCACCAGCAGGGCCTTTGATGCCTCCAGTGGAACTGATTGCCTATCCCAGCTCCGACTGACTCACTGTTTGTAATGACTCACGGGCCTCCAGACACATGGAGAGACGGAAAGGAACTCTTCTCCTGCGTTATTGGCAGCGAGGCAAAACGGGAGTGGGAGAAAAGCAGAACATCTCATCTTCGACCCTGCTTCCACTCCACCTTAGTTTAGAGATACAGGCCCTTCGGCCCACCGTCCACACTGACCAGCGATCTCCGCACATTTACACTATCCTCCACGCACTAGGGAGAATTTACATTTATACCAAACCAATAAGCCGACAAATCTCTTCATCTTTGGAGCGTGGGAGGAAACCCAAGATCTCAGAGAAAACTCACGCGGTCTGGGGGAGAACGTGCAAACTCCGTACAGGCACCACCCGTAGTCGGGATCGAACGTGGGTCTCTGGCACTGGAAGTGCTGTAAGGCAGCAACTCTACCCCTGTGCCAGCCAAATTTCCTAAGGGAAATTGCAGAATTGTGGATGTAACCCAGTCCATCACACAGATGAGACTCCCCACCATTGACTCCATCTGCACCACATTGCCTGGGAAAAGCAGCCACAGTGTGAAGAAGGGTCCCGTCACTTATGCATGTCCTCCAGAGATGCTGCCTGACATGTTGAGTTACTCCAGTACTTTGTGTCTTCTCACCCTGGACTCCATCTACACTTCACGCTGCCTCGGGAAAGCAGCCGACACAATGAGACTTGTCCCACCCCGGTCATTCCTTCTTCTCCCCGCTCCCGTCCAGCAGAAGGTACAGAAGCTTGAAAGCGCGCACCACCAGACTCAGGAACAGCTTCTTCCCCTCTGTTATCAGGCTTCTGAACGGCCCTTCCATAAGCTAGGGAACTGTCCGATTCACCTCTACCCCATTGTGGACATTGGACTTTGTCTGTGGAACTGATGCGCTACAATGCTGAGAACTATATTCTGCACTCTGTATCTTCCCCTTTGCTCTACCTGTTGGACTGGAGTTTGGCTTGATAGTATTTATGTATAATACTATCAGATCTGATTGGATAGCAGGAAAAACAAAGCCTTCTACTGTACCTTGGTACATGGGGTAATAATAAACCTAAACCTAACGGACTTATGTCACAAACATCACAAAGGGCCAGTCAGCATATAGATCAGTGGCGATGGCAGATTCTGCCTCCGCATTTGGCAGCCCTCTAGACAGAGCTGTGGGCTGGCACTGAACCAGTCTCAGCAGCAAGAGCAGACTGCACCTGCGGACCACAACACAGCAACAGAGACTGCACATGCTCAAATCCACAGAGCAAATGATCTTATAGATGTGTGCAAAATCATGAGGTGAAACGATAGGGTGCATCTTTTACCCAGAGTAGGGGAATCAAGAACCAGGGGACATAGGTTTAAGGTGAAGGTAGACAAAAATGCTGGAGAAACTCAGCGGGTGAGGCAGCATCTATGGAGCGACGTTTCGGGTTGAGACCCTTCGCTCCATAGATGCTGCCTCACCCGCTGAGTTTCTCCAGCATTTTTGTCTACCATCGATTTTTCCAGCATCTGCAGTTCCTTCTTAAACATTAGGTTGAAGGTGAGAGGGGAAAGATTTAATAGGAACCCAAGGGGCAACATTTTCCACACAGAGGGTGGCGGGCGTATGGAACGAGCAGCTGGAGGAGGTAGTTGATGCTGCTGCTATTATAACAGCATTTTTAGTTTAGTTTAGAGATGCAGCGTGGAAACAGGCCCTTCGGTCCACCGAGTCCGCGCCGACCAGTGATCCCCTCACACTAACGCTATCCTACTCACACTAGGGACAATTTACAATAATATCAAGCCGATTAACCTACAAACCTGTACGTCTTTGGAGTGTGGGAGGAAACCGGAGATCTCGGAGAAAACCCACACAGGCCATGGGGAGAATGTACAGACAAGCACCCGTAGTCAGGATCGAACCCAGGTCTCTGGGGCTGCGAGGCAGTAACTCATTTATAAGACATTGAAGCAGGTACATGGATAGAAAAGGTTTGGAGGGATATAGGCATGTGTGACTGGAGTAGAGGAGACATGGACAAGTTGGGCTGAAGGACTTGTTTCTGTGCTGTATGACTCTAGAACTGAAGCCGTCAATCCCTCTTAGGGTCACAACACCCAGACTGCTTTAAAAGAGGAGCAGTTGCAGGAACTCAGCAGGCCAGGCAGCATCTGTGGCGGCAATGGGCATTTCGTCTGAAGAAGGGTCTTAACCAGAAACGTCGCCTATTTCTTCGCTCCATAGATGCTGCCTCACCCGCTGAGTTTCTCCAGCATTTTTGTCTACCTTCGATTTTTCCAGCATCTGCAGTTCCTTCTAAAACAAGGTAACAAAGGGATGAACAAAGTGATGCTGGATGATATAGCAGGTGTGGACAGAGAAAACCTTAAGGATGATTTGGATTATTTGCTCCAAAGTTGCTGCGAATCGCCTCAGGACTTCTATGCCTCTACAAGCTGTTGTTAACAGACTCCCTCTCCACAGAATGTGCTAGGGCTTCTGCTCAAAAGCTACCGCTTTAGTGTTTTGAGAATACAGCACGGAAACAGCCCCTTCGGCCAAGGCCACCTTCGTTCACACTAGTTCTACATCATCTCAGTCTCTCATCCACTCGCTGCACATCAACGGCAATTTACAGAGGGCCAATTAAACTACAAACCCGCACGTCTTTGGGATGCGAGACGGCAGACATAGAAAACCCACGTGGTCACTGGGAGAATAGAGTAGGGAAACCGGGAACCAGAGGACATATTAAATCTTTCCACCCTCACCCTACACCTGAAGGGTAATGTTTCACACAAAGGCCGATGGGTGTATGGAATGGGCTGTCGGGGGAGGTAGTTGAGGCAGGTACTACGGCAAAGTTTAAGATACATTTAATCACGTACATGGATAGGTTAGGTTTGGAGGGATATGGACCAAAGGCAGGCAGGTGGGACTAGTGTAGATGGCACATCTGGTGGGTGTTGGCAAGTTGGGCCGAAGAGCCTGCTTCCACGCTGCATAACTCTGTGACTATGAGGTAGACAAAATTGCTGGAGAAACTCAGCGGGTGGAGGCAGCATCTATGGAGCGAAGGAATAGGCAAAGTTTTGGGCCGAAACCCTTCTTCAGACTGATGCAGGAAGGGGGGGAGGGGTGGGGGGGGCGGGAAGAAGAAAGGAAGAGGAGGAGCCAGAGGGCTGAGGGAGAGCTGAGAAGGGGAGGAGACAGCAAGGGCTACCGGAAATTGGAGAAGTTAATGTTCAGGCCACCGGGATGCAGACTGCCCAAGTGGAATATGAGGTGCTGCTCCTCCAGTTTCCGGTGGTGCTCACTCTGGCAATGGAGGAGGAAGGGGAGGATATGTCTGCCTTTGATTTTCCAGCATCTGCAGTTCCTTCTTGAACATCTGTGACTGTGAGAATATGCAAACTTCATGCACAGACAGCACCCGTGGTCAGGATGGAACCAAGGTCCCTGGTGCTGTCAGGTAGAAACTCTACCTGGTGTACCTGTGCTGCTGTTGCGGTCGCTCTGAACAAGGAGCAGAAAACATGAGCGGGCCCGTCTGTCAGCGTGCCTCTGCCGCACAGTCAATGGAAGTGAACACATGCAGATCGGTGCTGTTCACAGCCCGCTGCCATTACCATTAACAAGACTGCGGCAGAATGGGAGAGAGGTTTTTAGAGTTGAAGTGAAAAACACTAAGACAGCAGCTGTAAACAGGGCCACGGAAATACGCGGGCTGGATGGCTGGTGTGATGATTAAATGTAGGGACTGTTTGCAAAGAGGGACGGTGAAAAGCAGTGTCATTATTGGCAGTTCACACATTAGCAGCAGGAGCTGTCAATGACACAGAAAGCTTCAACCCTGATCTCTGCACGCACAACGCACTAACACAATGTGCCGATATTTTTCACATTTTTTTAAAATCTCACTAATCCACAATACGCAGCGGCCTTTAAAGACCTCAGCCGGTTTCATTTCTCACACAAGATTGTTTTTTCAAAATTTACCAAGGAGAAAATCTAACACTTTTTGAAGCTGTGATATTTTGGGCTAGTTTGCATGCATTACTCTTTGAAGAGGAACCAATGCACTAACTGCAGCCAGTACTATGGATAGGAAAGGTTTAGAGGGATACGAGTCAAACACGGTAAATGGGACAAGTGTGGATAGGTTGGGCCGAAGGGCCCGTTTCCATGTCATAGAGTGATACAGTGTGGAAACAGGCCCTTCGGCCCAACTTGCCCACACCGGCCAACATGTCCCAGCTACACTAGTCCCACTTGCCTGCGTTTGGCCCATATCCCTCCAAACCTGTCCTATCCATGTATCTGTCTAACTGTTTCTTAAACGTTGGGATAGTCCTAGCCTCAACTATCACCTCTGGCAGCTTGTTCCATACACCAACCACCCTTTGTGTGAAAATGTTACCCCTCAGATTCCTATTCAAACTTTTCCCCTTCACCTTGAACATATGTCCTCTGGTCCTCGATTCCCCAACTCTGGGCAAGAGACTCTGTGCATCTACCCGATCTATTCCTCTCGTGATTTTATACACCTCTATAAGATCACCCCTCATCCTCCTGCACTCCATGGACTAGAGACCCAGCCTACTCAATCTCTCCCTATAGCTCACACCCTCTGGTCCTGGCAACATCCTCGTAAATCTTTTCTGAACCCTTTCAAACTTGACAATATCTTTCCTATAACACGGTGCCCAGAACTGAACACAATATTCTGAACGCACTCACCAACGTCTTATACAACTGCAACATGACCTCCCAACTTCTATACTCAATATTCTGACTGATGAAGGCCAATGTGCCAAAAGCCTTTTTGACCACCTTATCTACCTGTGACTCGACCTTCAAGGAACCATACACCTGTACTCCTAGATCCCTCTGCTCTACAACACTCCCCAGAGGCCTACCATTCACTGTGTAGGTCCTGCCCTTGTTAGACGTCCCAAAATGCAACACCTCACACTTCTCTGTATTAAATTCCATCAACCATTCCTCCGCCCACCTGGCCAATCGATCCAGATCCTGCTGCAATCGTTCACAACCATCTTCACTATCTGCAAAACCACTCACTTTTGTATCATCAGCCAACTTGCTTATCTTGCCCTGTATGTTCTCATCCAAATCACTGATGTAGATGACAAACAGTAACGGGCCCAGCACCGAACCCTGAGGCACACCACTAGTCACAGGCCTCCTGTCCGAGAAGCAACCTTCTACCATCACCCTCTGCTTCCTTCCATGATGTGTAACTCCATATCCAGTACATGGAGGAACCGCACCAACATTTAGTACTACTCTCCTAGAGCTGTACATTCGGAAAAGGGCCCTTCAGCCCACCTTGTCCATGCCACCGGCTGGCATAGTGGGCAATTGTCTGCATTTAGCCCAAATACCTCTAAACTCCTCCTATCCATTTACCTGTCCGTGCCTTTTGAAAGTAATAATTGTATCTGCTTCCATAGCTTCTGTATATTTGTTGCACAAGATGCAATGGATAGCTTATCCTGACCAAAGTTCCCCAAAAGGCATGGACAGGGTATTGCACTGTTAGAGGTTAGAATTGCTGCTCAAATATAAAATGGGTGGAACTAAACCGACAGCTCGACTGCCTTTAACCGGTGGACAACACGTTGACAAGAATTTGCCCCCATGTGGGTGGTTGTGGAGAGTACCACACGTATTTAAAGGGAAGTGAGACAAACACGAGACGGCAAGGCAGGACAGTGGTTGATTGGTTTAGGTAAAGAGGGGCAGTAGCAAATTCTTAAAGATAGACACAAGCGTAATTCAGCGGGTCAGGCAGCATCTCTGGAGAAAAAGGATGGGTGATGTTACGGGCCGGGACCTTTCTTCACACCTAAAATGTCATCCATCCTTTTTTTCCCTCCAGAGATGCTGCCCAAGCTGCTGAATTACTCCAGCACTTTGTGTCTATCTTTGGTATAAACAGCATCTGCAGTTTCTTTTTCCACAGTGCAAAGTTCTTGGTGGATATCAATATTAGCTTTGGTTGAGATTGACAATAGACAATAGGTGCAGGAGTAGGCCATTCGGCCCTTCGAGCCAGCACCGCCATTCAATGTGATCATGGCTGATCATCCCCAATCAGTACCCCGTTCCTGCCTTCTCCCCATATCCGCTGACTCCGCTATTTTTAAGAGCCCTATCTAGCTCTCTCTTGAAAGTACCCAGAGAACCTGCCTCCACCGCCCTCCGAGGCAGAGGATTCCACAGACTCACCACTCTCTGTGAGAAAAAGTGTTTCCTCGTCTCCGTTCTAAATGGCTTACTCCTTATTCTTAAACTGTGGCCCCTGGTTCTGGATTCCCCCAACATTGGGAACATGTTTCCTGCCTCTAGTGTGTCCAAGCCCTTAACAATCATATATGTTTCAATGAGATCCCGTCTCATCCTTCTAAACTCCAGAGTGTACAAGCCCAACCACTCCATTCTCTCAGCATATGACAGTCCCGCCATCCCGGGAATTAACCTTGTAAACCTACGCTGCACTCCCTCAATAGCAAGAATGTCCTTCCTCAAATTAGGGGACCAAAACTGCACACAGCTGATTACCCATCACTGTGCTATATGGTACATGGATAGGAGAGCTTTAGAGATACAGTTAACCCTCGCAATAACAGATCTCTATAACAGATTGTGGTTACAGTGGACCAGGGCTCTGCGGCTCCCGGCTCTGTGAATTGTGGATGATCACATTGAATGGCGGTGCTGGCTTGAAGGGCCGAATGGCCTACTCCTACAACCTATTGCCTATTGAATTCGCACTTGCTTAATTCCCCCCTAATGCAGCTTTTCTTCTCTCCCGGCTTTGGGTTCAACTTTACCTCCTCACACTGTTATAGTGGACTATTTAGCAATAACGGACACCACCCCCCCGAAGGGCCCAATTCGGTGCGGTGTGACTCTACGACACTCTGCAAGGCTGTCCGGTCGTTCACCACAGCTGAAGGTGGACATGCCAGGGTCAACATCTGGAACAACTACTGTTAACCTTTGCCACATCAAAGCCGAGGCTTACGAGCAAACAGCCGACTGCATGGGAGGGGGGGGGGGGGGGGAACTAGGATGGGAACAGATGCTCACACAACTGTGCCTTAAGCAAGCAATCACTGCTTTCATAAGAGAAATGAAGATTAGCGTGAAAAAAAAATGTAAAACAAAGCTCTCAGCTTATAGCTGTGATGTTTAATTCATGGACGTAACACGCAGCTCTGCAGTAACTAGGTCACACTAGTCTACACATATCTGTGGAAATGTTCCCTTCCTCCTCCCTGCCAGAGCCCTCATTTGGAGCAACAGCACCTCAATTCCACTGGGTAGCTGACGACACCGAAAGTATGAACATTGAATTTGCCAATTTCAAGTAATATCCGCCTAGCCCCTCTCTCTTTTGCCCACCCAGTCTCCTCCAGTGTGTACCCATTTCTCCCACACCCCTAGTTACCTTGCTTTTCCCTCCTCCCCATTCATCTCCTATCCCATCCCCCACCAATCAGTCCCTCATTTCCCCTTTATCCCACCCCCCTCCTCTTTCCCCTCCCCACTGTCCCCTCTGCCTTTACCCCTCCCTCAGGCTTTCCTCCTCTACCCGTCTCCTTTCACCTCTAGCCTTTATCACATGCTCATGTGCCAATTGAATCTCCCTCACCAGTATCCACCTATCACTCAGCAGGCTTTGTTCGCTCCCACCTCATTTCCTGCTTTCTCCCCCCCCCCCCCCCCACCACCCTACTACAATGTCCAAAGGAGGCTCCTGATCCAGAGATGAAAAGACAAAAGGTAGTGAGATAAGGAGGAGAGGATGCCTGAAATGGGAAGCCAGGAGGGAGGGGGGGGATGAGTGTGCATGCAGGTGTGGTATAGGGAAGAGAGGGGAGAAAAAAGAGGGGAAGGGGGAAGGGAGGTAGTTTGCAGTTATTATTTACCTAAAACACCGCATTCTAACAGTGTTCATCAAAGATCCTATAGCAAGCAAGATAGACCACTCCTGCTAAATGCAATGGACTGACGTGTAGTACGCAACGGAACGGAACGTGGGCCTTTTTTCCATCCATTTCAGTAACCCGACCCAACCCGCAGTGTAATCAACGTTGCGGGGGAAGTTTGTATTAATAAATTATAATTCTGAAAATGAGGAGAGGTTTTTTCCCAATAAACGTTTATTTTTACGAGGATGTTTCCGTAACCGGCTTCCGTCTCCGCACTAGTATCCTATGGGATCTTTGGTGCAGAGACTGGAAGCCGGTTACGGAAATTGGGCCGAAAGTTACACGTGAATCTGCCCATGACCGTACTACGTCTTTTTCATCGAGTGATCTATCTTGCTCACTATAGGATCTTTGGTGTTCATACCACTGGGCTGCAAGCTACCTAAACAGAATATGAGGCGGTGCTCCTCCAGTTTGTGTGTGGCCTCACTCAGGCAATGGAGGAGGCCCAGGACAGAAAGGTCAGTGTGGGAATGAGACGAGTTAAAATGTTCAGCAACCAGGAGTCTACGCGTGGTCTCACCGAATCTCGGTGGCCATTTGGCTGAACGCTCGCCCTCTAATCAGTCTGAAGAGGGGATCTTGCTGACCTGCTTGGGTTCAATACCAAGATTGTCCCCACAGAGTTAGGACAGAACCCTCCATTTACGCAGAGGGGTGGAGAAAATGTAGATCAAAACACAAAGTGCTGGAGTAAAGGCCCTGTCCCACTTTCCCGAGTTACTCACGAACTCTCCCGAGTTTTCCCCTTGATTCAAACATGGAGAATTACGGTAATAGCCGTTCGTAGGTACTCGCGGCTTTTTTTTTGTAAACTAGTGGACATTTTACAACATGGTGAAAAAACGTCCCGACTTATCTGATGCCCCGAGTTCCTACGGCTGGCATTACAAGCCGGTACGAAACATCTAAGGACTCCTACGGACTCGCTACCAACATTCCCCGAGTTCGAATCGAGGGGAAAACTCAGGAGAGTTCGTGAGTAACTCGAGAAAGTGGGACAGGGCCTTAACTCAGCGGGTCAGGCAGCATCTGTGCAGGACGTGGACAGGCAACATTTTGGGACAGGACCCTTCTTCAGCCTGATTATAGTAGAGGGGAGAAAGCTGGAGAAGCCAGATGGTAGATTCCCCGCTAGCATGACTGCCCAGATCGTCACACTGGGCTGCTAAGGATAGACCGTTTTGAAACGTAACAGGACGGAGCCTTCCGGGTGGGTGGTCATCGGTGTGGATGCTGAAGACAGCTGGCACGAGGGCTAAATCCCCTGGATGTCTATTCCAGGCAGGGGGGGCCTTCAATCAGGACAGGGCTGATCTGATGCCATCACAGCTCTGTGTCCCCACCCACCCAAAGTAACCTTTCACCCTCTTACTGATTAGGCATCTGTCTACCTCAGTCTTGCAAAAATACTCATAGGATCACAGAAAGCATTTGGAGCATTGAAGACAGGTGGGAGATGTGATGGAGGTATTCTGAAGGCAAAGATAGTGCAAAGAGTAGTAAAGATTTCCCCCCACAACAGAGGTATTTATAATCACAGGGCATATATGTTTTAGGGAAAGAGTAAGTTTAAGGCATGGAATAGTACATGGTAGACAAAAGTGCTGGAGAAACACAGTGGGTGCGGCAGCATCTATGGAGTGAAGGAAATAGGCAACGTTTCGGGCCCCTGAGTTTCTCCAGCACTTTTGTCTACCTTTGATTTTCCAGCATCTGCAGTTCCTTCTTGAACATGGAATAGTACATCACGGGAACAGGCCCTTCAGCCCACAATGCCAATGGTTCAATGGTACTTTATTCCGTTCAGTTCAGTAAAATTCTTACTAGAACATAGACACAATCATGCATTAGCACAAGAGTGCGTGAATAGTAGATTACACTGGGACATGACGTGAAACATTTTTACACTTGGACTCGACCGAAACATCACCTCTTCCTTTTCTCCAGAGATGCTGCCTGACGAGTTACTCCAGCTTTTTGTGTCCATCTTTGATTTAAACCAGCACCTGCAGTTCCTTACGACATGAAAAATTGAGACATGTACATGGATAGGACAGGTTTGGAGGGAAATGGGCCAAACGCAGGCAGGTGGGACTCGCGTAGATGGGACAAGTTACCAAAGGGCCTGCTTCCACGCTATATGACTATACGTCGCCACGTTTTCAGGGCCATCTTGTATGTCTGTGCCGACCCTGATACCAATTTTACCTAATCCCATCCATTCCCTGCCTGTTCAAATGCTTCTTTAACCTTTTAATTGTGCTTCCACTACCACGATTGGCAGTGTGTTGCAGATATCAACCATGATGCAAAAACCTCTCCCCTCAGGTCCCCTTTACTAGAATAGATAGGGTAGATGATCAGAACCTTTATCCCCAGGGTGGAAGCGTCAAAGACTAGAGGGCATAGCTTTAAGGTGAGAAGGGCAGAGTTTAAAGAAGATATGCAAGGCAGGTTTTTATTTAAAACACAAAATGGTGGGTGGCGTTGAAGGCAGATACGATAATAGTGTTGAGTGTTTTTTGGATAGGCACATGGATATGCAGGGAATGGAAGGATATGGATCACGTGCAGGCAGATCAGCTCAACTTGGCATTATGTTCAACACGAACATTGTGGTTGAAGGACCTATTCCTGTGCTGTACTGTTCTATTTTCTGTGTAAATCCCCTTCATCTCACCTTAAACGTGTTTGTATGTCAAAGCTTTTGAAACCCATAGTACGGGGAAAAAGAAATGGCCACCTTCCATATCTATGCCTCCCGTAATCCTACATGCCTTTATCAGCATGCCACTGATCACCTCTGATCCCACAGACAATAGACAATGGGTGCAGGAGGAGGCCATTCGGCCCTTCGAGCCAGCACCGCCATTCAATGTGATCATGGCTGATCATCCACAATCAGTACCCCGTTCCTGCCTTCTCCCCATATCCCCCGACTCCACTATCTTTAAGAGCCCTATCTAGCTCTCTCTTGAAAGTATCCAGAGAACCGGCCTCCACCGCCCTCTGAGGCAGAGAATTCCACAGACTCACAACTCACTGTGAGAAAAAGTGTTTCCTCGTCTCTGTTCTAAATGGCTTACTCCTTATTCTCAAAATGTGTGGCCCCTGGTTCTGCACTCCCCCAACATCAGGAACATGTTTCCTGCCTCTAGATCCCCACTCATCCTTCCAAATTCCAGAGTGCACAAGCCCAGCCGCTCCATTCTCTCAGCATACGACAGTCCCGGCATCCCGGGAATTATCCAGGGAAAACAGGTCCAATCTATCCAATCTCTGCCCTTAACTAATGCCCTCCAGTCCAGGCAACATCCTGGTGAATCTCCTCTGCACTCTCTCCAAAGCAATGACATCTTTCCTATAGTGGGATGAGTCATTTGTAGCAATTACACAAACATTATGGGCAATGTGTAGGTCCTGGCATCTCTCTGGAGAATTGTAAGTGTGCATTATACACATCATGGGGATAGAGATGACTCATTTTATTCCCTCATCATCCCTCTCCCAGCAGATGGCCGTCCTTTACAGACAACACTGGCCAACCGACACAAAAGAACATCATTGGCAAGGTTTATCAAGTGACACTTCACAAGCATTAACCTCCTTTCAGATGCTAAAACACTTGTCGAACCACTGCCTTCATTTTAGATTTTAAAACGGAAATCACAAACTGATCAGGAGGTCAGCTTCAATGCCAACTCAGTAGCTCTGATGATGCAATGAGAACTCTTGGCCCAAGAGTTGAGAACGGACTGCTGGAAAATTAAACATTAACTTCACCAACATCCACACTGCTGGGGGGGGGGGGGTTTCTGGGTCCATGGAATCATCCGGATTCCTTGATCAGGACCGCCACCATCTTGTGCGTCTCTCTTGGTCTCTATCCTATCATAAACATCCTGCTTTTTGCCCCCACCAATTTTAAGGGAAATTAAAAAAAAAACAGATAGTGCTTGATGTCTGGAGATTGCTGAATGGGGAAAGTGCTGAAACCGGATACAATCACGCCATTTCACAGGCATTTAGACAGGCACTTAAACATGGACAAAGTCATGCAGGCAAATAGCATGGGGCACACGCCGTCAAAAGTGGCGGCACAGAGGGAGCCACACGCTGTGAAAAGTGGCGGCGCAGAGGGAGCGTCAAGCTGTCAACAGTGGCGCTCCCTCTCCAACCGTTATAAAAATTATTTTACCTTTATATGGTGGAACGGACTTGATGACAGGGACTTAAATTGTTGACATTCTCAGCTCAGATTCTGTTTTGCTTTTTTTTTCTAGTTTAGGGGGGTTTTGTTTCTTTGTTTTTTCTCTCTTTTTTTCTTTTTACCTTTGTGTTTTTTTTCTACATATATAAGTTTTCTTTTAAACATTTAACTATATTTACATAGAGACCTGGAGGTCTATATTCAATGTGTATTTTGATACTGGACTCATATTTAGGTTGTGCCTACTTTGAGTCCTGAAAAGCCCTATATAAATAAAATGTATTATTATTATTATTACCTGTTATTAATGTAACCCTGATCCCCATGTATCAATATCATTGTTATTTTTATCATTCTTCTTTTTGTTTTGTTTTTGTTTTTTGGGAAAAAACGAATAAAAAGATTTAAAAAGAAAGAAAGAAAAGTGGTGGTGCAGAGGGGAGCGTCACGCTGTCAAAAGAGATAGAAAAGGGGTGATGCAGAGAGAGCATCGTGCTATCAGAAGGGTCAGTGTAGAGGAGGCACCGTGCCAACGCAAGGAATAGAGCAGAGGGAGTGACAACCGTCACAATGGGGCAGCTCAGAGGGCGAACCGCACTGCCAAAAGAGAGTACTGAGGTAGCACTGTGGTGTGGGAGGGACCATCCTATCAGAGGACAGGACTTTATTCCTTTGATGAGTGAGCTTGCAGATGTGGAGATGTTATAATTCCTATATGGCCAAGGTGGTGACACTGTTTCATGAGCTTCCTTGTCCATAGCATTTATCTAAACATTATTCCCTTATCCCTTATCATGTAATGTCCCGGGGAGCCACGCGGGCCCCATCTACCCGCTAAACAACCCTGCCGACGACGACCCGAACGGACCCCGGTGGGCACGACCCGCCTCACAGGCCTTCCAGGGGACTGTGGAGATGCCGGGTGGCGAGGCCTGTCTGGGCCGAAGGGAGCCTCAACGGTGGCGGAGGCAGTGGGTGCCTCGGCGGCAACGGGAGCCTCGTGGTCGATGAGCGTGAGGGGAGGACAATGGGGACCCGGTGTGGGGGACCGGGTGTGGAGAAGAGGTGGGGGCTCTCTAGGTTAGAATCCTCTGCCCACGGGATAAGTCTGTGTTTGTTCGTTCGTTCCGGTGAAGGCGCTGTGCACACGGCAGACAGACAACACTCTCTCGTCTTTTTCTTTTCCTTTTCACTTTTAATTTCAAGTTTTTGTGTACCTTGTGTGTTGTGACTGTCGGCAGACCAATTTCCCTCCAGGGATCAATAAAGTTTTATCGTATCGTATTGTAAATGGCTCAATTGTAATCATGTATTGTCTTCCCACTTGGCACGCAACAAAAGCTTTTCACTGTACCTCGGTACACACGACAATAAACTAAACTAATTGATCTTAGAGTCAGTGTTATACAAGTCTGAAACAGAGCCTTTGGCCCAACTCAAAGCCAAAATGCTCCAACTATTCCTGTTCCACCTGCCCTCATTTGGCCCATATCCCTCTTCACCTTTCCTATCCATGTCCCTTTCTATGTTGTTTAAATGTTGTTATAGTCCCTGTCTCAACTATCTCTTCTGGCAGCTCGTTCTATATACCCACCACCCTCTGAGTGAAAAAGCCCCTCAAGTTCCTATTAAACCTTTCCCCTCTCACCTTAAACCCATGTTCTCCGATTCTTGATTCCCAACCCTGGGTGAAAGACATTGTGCATTCACCCTATCTATATCCCCTCATAACTTTATACACGGTGGCAGTCACGGTGGCGCAGCGGTAGAGTTGCCGCCTTACAGCGAATGCAGCGCCGGAGACCCGGGTTCCATCCCGACTACGGGCGCTTTCTGTACGGAGTTTGTACGTTCTCCACACTCCAAAGACGTGCAGGTTTGTAGGTTAATTGGCTTGGTAAATGTAAAAATTGTCCCTAGTGGGTGTAGGATAGTGTTAATGTGCAGGGATCACTGGTCGGCGCGGACCCGGTGGGCCGAAGGGCCCGTATCTCTAAACTAAACTAAACCTTTATAAGATCATCCCTCATCCTCCTGCGCTCCCAGGAATAAAGTCCTAGCCTGCCCAACCTCGCCCTATAGCTCAGGCCCTCTAGTCCTGGCAACACCCTCGTGTTATTCCGATGCAAAGAGAATAAGAAAGCTGCTAGGAGGCAGGCCCAATATATCATTCATAAAAGTGTGGACATCCAATTAACACAAACTCTCCAGTTTTATTCCGCTCCTGCAGGCGAGGCCCACGGCTTCTGGTGAGAATGACTGAAATCAGCTCAGCATGTTTCTTTAATGCAGTATCAAGTCCCTGGGCAATAACTTGCTTTAGGAAGAGGAGGAGGCTGCTCGAACCCTCGGGACCATTTTGCCATGCAGTCACATCAGCATTTCAATTCTATATACCCTCTCTGATCAAGAATTTAAAAAGACTCTTGAACAGGTACATGGGATGGGAAACGTTTGGAGGGATATGGGCCAAACGCGGGCAGGTGGGACTCGTGTAGATGGGGCACCTTGGTCCAACTTGTGCACCACGAGTTAGTGCGACAACTGTTCTGCTCAAAACCATGAGAAATTGGAGAGTTGTGGACATGGTCCACACAGTCACCCAAACATGACAAGATTAAACCAACACCAATGCACATAACCTTACACATAGGCTGCCTCCCACTGGCGTAAAGTTTAAAGCTGCTTTAGATTTACCGTTCTGTAACGACTGCGTGCGTGACTCCTTCCCGAGGTTGGTGTGAAATCCTGTTCCCAGTGACGGAGTCTTCCCTGGACCTGAAACGCAAATGTTCAAAAGTAAATCGTCAAAACCAATTTAAATCAATATAAAAATCAATATACAACTCATCTGGCCTGGCCACATGAACCGACTTTGGCTGCACAGGAAGCTGGTGCAACATTGGGAGGGAGTGAACGAGTAGCAGATGGAACATGGAACACAAAAGAACCATTCAATCCCCCATCACTACAGCAGCAGCAGCAGCAGCAGCAGACCACTCGCCATTTACCCATCTACTCACTTACCTTCGTCCTATCTTCAATCACAAAATACTTCTTGAAGTCTCCGGTTAAAACTGCTGCTTGTGACACAGCATTCAAAAGTTCTGCCGCCTCCTTGCTGTCTTTTGTGCCCCTGCCCAATAGATCGCAACCAATGGATGCAGTTTCAACACACCATCATTTCCCCTTATCTTGAAAACTCCAATCAAATCACCACTGAATTTCACGTAGACAAAAATGCTGGAGAAACTCAGCGGGTGAGGCAGCATTGGAATAGGATCAGCTGTCATGACATGGAGTTTAGAAGGATGAGAAGATATCTCATTGAAACATATAAGATTGCTAAGGTCTTGGACACGCTAGAGGCAGGAAACATGGAGTAAACCATTTCGAACGGTGACGAGGAAACACTTTTTCTCACAGAGAGTGGTGAGTCTGTGGAATTCTCTGCTTCAGAGGGCGGTGGAGGCAGGTTCTCTAAATGCTTTCAAGAGAGAGCTAGATAGAGCTCTTAAAAATAGCGGAGTCAGGGGATATGGGGAGAAGGCAGGAACGGGGTACTGATTGGGGATGATCAGCCATGATCACATTGAATGGCAGTGCTGGCTCGAAGGGCCAAATGGCCTACTCCTGCACCTATTGTCTATTGGATAGAGTGGACGTGGGGAGGATGTTTCCACCAGTGGGAGAGTCTAGCACTAGAGGTCATAGCCTCAGAGTTAAAGGACGTTCTTTTAGGAAGGAATGAGGAGAAATGTCTTTAGTCGGAGGGTGGTGAATCTGTGGGATACTTTGTCACAGAAGCCCGTGGAGGCCAAGTCAGTGGATATTTGTACGGCAGAGATAGATAGATTCTTGATTAGTACGGGTGTCAGAGCTCATGGGGAGAAGGCAGGAGGGTGGGGTTAGGAGAGATAGATCAGCCATAGATAGACTCGATAGGCCGAATGGTCTAAATCTACTCCTATTCCTTATTACCTCATGACCTTATACTATACGACATTGGAGAAGAATTATGCCATTTAGCTCATCATGTCTACTCCACCAATCAATCATGGTGGATCTATCTTTCCCTCTCAACCCCATTCTCCTGCCTTCTCAGCGTAACCCCTGACACCTTACTAACCATGAACCTATCAATCTCCGCTTTAAAATTACCCAATGACTTGGCCTCCACAACCATCTTGTAATCTCTCGTAATTTAAATCTTGGAGCCTAGGACTCACTCATCTCAGCAACTCTATGCAGCATCTCTGGAGAACATGGATAGGTGACCTTTTGTGTCGGACCCTTCTACATCACGGCACCAGTCACCTAACCAGGCTCTCCAGAGATGCTGCTTGACCTGCTGAGTTACTCCTGCATTTTGTGTCATCTTTTGTAAACCAGCATTAGCAGTTCTTTGTTGCTACAACCATAAGGACCATATTCCAGCACTGACTGGCTGCACCACTCACTATGCCCTGCTGACCACAAGCCTTAGTTTTAAGGTGAGAGGGGCAAGATTTACTAGGAACCCGAGGGGCTAACATTTCACACAGAGGGTGGTGGGTATATGGAACCAGGTACAATAACAACATTTAATAGACACGTAGAGGTACATGGACAGAAATGGTTGAGGGATTTGGATAAACGCAGGCAAATGGGATTAGTTTAGATGGGGCTGCTTGGTCGGCATGGGCTGGTTGGGCCGAAGGGCCTGTTTCCGTGCTGTGCTACTGCATGCTCTATTGTTATGTCAGTTGTGAGCAGATTTGCCCAACTGGCTGTGGAAGTCTGTATGGGCCTGTCCCACTTAGGCGATTTTTTTAGGCAAGTACAGGCGACTAGTTTGTTCACCGGCGGTCGCCGGGAGTAGTCTCCTCAGCCGCGCAAAACGTCGTGGCGTCTTTCTGGTCGCCGCTAGATTTTCGAGTTGGATGATCAGCCATGATCATATTGAATGGCGGTGCAGGCTCGAAGGGCCGAATGGCCTACTCCTGCACCTATTTTCTATGTTTCTATGTTTCAACATGTTGAAAATTTTTCAGCCACAGTGGGTTTGACGCCAATGAGCGTAGCTTGACCTCCTGACATAGGTGCTGTCGGAGGTTGTCGCCAGGATGACGCAGGTTGTTGCCGGTTTTTCAGCGACCTACTATGACTATGACAGTCGCCGGCTGTTGCCTAAATAATCGCCAAGTGGGACAGGCCCACTAGTTTTCGCCCAGTTTACAACCAGCATGGCTGGGTCACACTTCTCACATCGCAACACAACAGTGAATGTGATCATATCATACATAATCAGTGTAAAATAAATGCTGACTCACTGATGAGCTGTTCACTAATCCTGGCTCATTACCCATTACTGAATCTAGCAGTTGCCCCTCACAGTGTTGGTTGAGGCACGTCGCTGCAGGAAACGCACTACATTGCAGATATGAGCCAATATGTTTATTTCAATAAATACCCATTCAACCACCCTGCTTTTGTAAAGATTTTTTTTTTTGTAATTACAGATACAGCATGGAAACAGGCCCTTCGGCCCACCAAGTCCACGCTGACCATTCAAACTAGTTCTATGTTATCCCACTTTTGCATCCCACCTGCACACATGGGGCAATTCATCTACAAACTCGTACATCTTTGGGATGTGGGAGGAAACGGGAGCACCCAAGGAAATTCATGCAGTCACCGGGAGAATGTGAAAATTCCACACTGATAGCAGCCAAAGTCAGGATCGAACCCATGTCTCTGGTGCTGTGAGGCAGCAGCTCTACCAGCTGTGCCACCATGCCACTCAGCATTTTTGAGGGATGATCTTATAGAGGTGTACAAGATCATGAGGGGGTGTATTCTGCCACTTAACTAATGCTATCAGGTACATATCTCTCACTGGACTCTCAAATATCTTCCAATTTGTATTTTACCAACAGAGCATCTACCTTATTTATTTATACACGGTCGCAATGATGTCACCTTTTATCACCAGGCCTCGTCTCTTCTTCCCCCCCCCTTCCCCATGCCCCTTGCACCATTCAGTCTTAACCACATCATTCTATATCTCTTCAACTCTCAGTGGAGCAAAGTATCATTGAGAACTTGTGCACATCCTTAATCTAAAGCCCAAATCAAGTAGTTTACAGCATAGTATAGAAATAACTACTGACAATCTGCCCCCTTGCGTTCAAGGTCCTGGTAACTCAAGACTTCGAAACAAATCATTCCTCAACAGATGATAAATAACATTGAGCTGTCCAACGCTTGCATTAATATAGAGATCAGCAAGAGAGGATATAATTATTTTACCGCTGATCGATAGCCAAGTGCACCAAAACAATTGTTGACATTGAGGCTGAAAGCAGAGAGGAGAAACATGCTCCGTTGTTCAGGGAACTACATACTACCGTAGAGGGATGGCCGGACTGTCATATGATGAAAGAATGGATTGATTGTGCTTATATTCACTGGAATCTAGAAGGATGAGAGGATATCTCATAGAAACATTAATATCTTAAGGGACTGGACAGGGTAGATGCAGGAAAAGAGTTCCCGATGTTGGGGGAGTCCAGAACCAAGGGTCACAGTTTAAGTATAAGGAGTAGGCCATTTAGGACTGAGATGTGGAAAAACGTTTTCACCCAGAGAGTTGTGAATCTGTGGAATTCTCTGCCACAGAAGGCAGTGGTGGCCAATTCACTGGATGTTTTCAAGAGAGAGTTAGAATTATCTCTTAGGGCTAAAGGAATCAAGGGTATGGGGAAAAATCAGGAACGTACTGGTTTTGGATGATCAGCCATGATCATATTGAATGGCGGTGCTCGCTCGAAGGGCCGAATGGCCTACTCCTGCACCTATTTTCTATGTTTCTACATTGTAATTCACGTGGAATCTGCAACCTGGTTGCAAGCTCCAAGATAGTCACAAAGGAACAAACTGAAGAATGTTCTCCAGAGATACTGCCTGACCCGCTGAGTAGCTCCAGTACTTTGTGTCCTTTAATGTAGATTTCAACCCGTCATGTTTTAAGATACAAGACGGATTTTAAGCAACATCAAAATAGAAGTGAAGGAGGTAAAGAGCTGGAAGGGGTAAATTTGGGGCAGGGCCTCAGCAGCTGCCAGAAGGTATTGGGAAGGAAGCTAATCATAGGATTGAAGGACATGACCAAGGATAAATGTGAATTATTCAATAAATAAAGTGAGGCATTGCCAGACCATGTTAACACCATCTGCATTAAATCGGGCGTCACTGCAAGTAGCCTAGCGTGCAACTCGGTCACAGTCTGCAGTGGCATGGAGCGGCGGTGGAGGACATCGACACTTCACCTGACCAGGCTGACCCATGTAACTCCAACCCAGTGCCCCTGTAAGCACAACGGGCCTCCAGGGCCATCGTTAACACTAAACTTTTTATTAAAATTTCAGACTTGAAGGGTGCAAGATGGCACCCAAAATGTGGCGACGCTTGTGTACTGACTCAATGTGGTGTACTGTCTTACACTCTTAGAATGCATTGTGGGGATTGTTACTGAACTGTATGCAAAAAATAATTTCACTTATCGCTTACCAGGCTTTGTCCCATCCCTCGCTTTCAGCTTTCGCTCCCCCTCCCCCTCACCACAATCACTCTGAACATTTGACATATATATCTATCTATCTATATTACTAAAAGTCTGATCTTGACCACTTCCTGTTTGCGCTTTATATTGATTTTAGAAAAAACGCTACCACGTATGGCTGTGATTTTTGGCCATCTTACTCAGTCCCCCTCCGCTCATACAGAAAGGTCTGAATGACAAATAAAGGAATCTCTCTAAAAATCTCATCAGGTACTGAGCATTTTTCCATCAATGAAAAATAAAAGAGTTATTGGTGTTTAAAAAATGTTGAGATTCTCTCTCCTGTCAATCATGCCATGAAGGCCACGCCCCTTCTGGTGGGGGGGGAGGGACTATAAAACCCAGAAGTGTGGGCCTCAGTCTCTGCAAGATGGAAGAGGGAGAGGTCACGACTCGCTGTCTTTAGTGGCCTTGCACCCTTCTTGAAATGGTATGAAATTGCACTTGAATTTGGTGGCCTTGCACCCTGCTTGAAATGGAATTTCAAGGAATAGCCGTGAGTCAACTGCCAGCCCATTAGCCATGGGTGAGTGAGCTGCCAGCACAACAGGCTTGAGTGACTGAGCCGCCAGCCCAAGAATCCATTCGGCCCACAATGTCCACACTAGCCCTCTGGAAACCAGTCCCTTCAGCCCACAACACGCATACTAGCGCTCCAGAACCCCCCCCCCCCCCCCCCACACAGGCCACCAATATTGGATGTCGTGGAGAGGTGGAATATTGTGTTGGGGGACCAGCCCTCTCGTGTGATGCTGGGACCCAACGGGTCCCACTTAGTCTAGTATACTATTAAAAGTTTCGTCTTGTTTGTCTGTCTGTCTGTGAGATCAAGGAACTATGCCAAAACAGTACATAATAGCGCAAAAATATTTCCAGAATCTTACTCAGCTTTTTCCCCGTGGTCGTTCGTATCAAGTTTCTTCACATTTTACATTATATTGTACAAGTTATTGATATTTAAAGTTTTAAAAGCCAACTTTGAAAATAATAACTGCCTGTGAGTGGGAGACTTTTCTAGCAGCTTCCAGTGATGATATCACAATGGCATCTCACAGTCGTCCAATCACAATGAGATCTCATTGACACAAGCTGCCGTGAAGCTTCGACAACCGGAAATGGCATCACAATGTGATCTCTGCTGCCAATACACTAGCTATGAGAGTTGACAGAGGGGGGAATTGGAGGAGAAGAAATGTTATTTAAACATTGTCTTTAATGGGGAGTGCGAAAGTGGAGATGTGAGGGAGGGAGTGACTGAGGGTTGGGAAACGGAGAGGGAGGGAGAGGTGACAGAGAAACAATGGGATCAATAACAGCTTCAACGGGAGTGTGAGATTTTTGCCCCCCTCCTCCCCCAGATTGATTGGTTCAAGGGAGCGCTGACGCTGACCCAAAAGTCGAGGCCATTCATTGGCTCCGGGAAGCGCCGACTGCTCCCCCTACGTGGGAAGGATTGATTGCGTTGGGGGAACGGGTTGCGTTGGGGGAATGGGTGAGTGGTGGAATATTGCGTTGGGAAATGGGGCTCAATGGGTGAGGGGGGTGGAAGGGGAGAGGGATTATGGAGGGTGGGGAGTGACTGAGGGTAGGGAGTGACTGAGGGTAGGGAAAGGAGAGGGAGGGAGAGATGAAGGAGTGAGTGGATGAAGGAGGAGCGGAGGGGAGAGAAGAGGGAGGGGGATGGAGTGTTGGGGGATGAGGGGAAATGAGCCGCGCCTGCGCAGCTGGGGGCTATGGGTGAGTGGTGGAATTTTGCGTTGGGTCCCGGAGTCAAGTCCCTGTTGAAATGTTCCTCTCTCACCTTAAACCCATGCCCTGTGGTTCTTTGATTCCCCTACTTGGGTAAAAGATGATGCATTCACCCTATCTATTCCCCTCATGATCTTGTACACCTCGATAAGAGGGGTCGCTTAATGGGATTGGCATACATAGGCATCACAGTCAGCATGGCTGAGTTATTATACAACAAAGGAGCATGTTGTCTCAGGAGCAAAGGTAAGTCATGCTTAGCTTATACCTCAGAAGAGCAAGAGACAACTCGATTGAAATATTCAACAATTATCAGGAGTCTTAACAGAATGGACAAGGAGAGGATATATCCTTTTATGAGAG
>JAXLNO010004670.1:0-36017 GCA_038087875.1 Malacoraja senta
TGCTTTTTTATGGATGGATGGAGGGAGCGAGGGAGGGAGTGACTGAGGGTCGGGGAAAGGTGAGGGAGGGAGAGGTGAGGGAGGGATTGGGGAGGGGGGAAAGATCCTGGGGAGGTGAGGAATGAGTGTGGGGGGATTGAGGGAGAGGAAGTGGTAGGGAGGGAGAGGGGGAAAGTGGGGGAGGTGAGGAGAGTGGGGGAGGGGGGGGGTCGAGGCAGAGAGTGGGGAATAGAAGGAGAGGAGGGCAGTGGGGGAAGTCAGGAGGGATAGTGGGGGGGACAGGGGGAGGTGAGGAGTGGAGGATAGAGGGATAGGAGGCGGTGGGGAAAGGAGAGAAGCTATGGAGGGAGGGAGTGACTGAGGGTAGGGGAAAGGAGAGGGAGAGAGAGGTGAGGGGAGGAGGAGAGGGGAAAGAAGAGGGAGGGTGAAGAGGAGTGGGAGGGAGTGTTGGGGGATGAGGGGAAATGAGCCGTGCCTGCGCAGTTGGGGGCTATGCATGAGCGGTGCAAAATTGCGTTAGGGGGATGGGTTGCATTGGGGGAACGGGTGAGTGGTGGAATATTGCGTTGGGAAACGGGTTGCGTTGGGGGACCAGGCCTCCCATGTGACAGGGACCCAACGGGTCCCACTTAGTCTCGTCATTCTTCAAACTAGGCTGCGTAAGCACTGGATGAGCCTACAATGTTACTGGTCGAGAGCTTAGAAGTAGGAGTAATCGAAATAGTTTTGGGCTACTTGAGTACATTGGACTGAATAGTCTCCTCTATACCATAAATTTCTTTAGTATTCTGGTTCTTTGCTTAGCATTGCTCATACAATGCCTCAAATGAACAAAACATACAAAGGAATGAAAAGGCTGGCTTGCATATTATGCTTATATTACAACCACTATTAATAAGTTTATGTACTTGAATCATAGCTATACCTGACCTGTGAATTAGAATGATTGGAATAAATGAACATACCCAGGATGAAGAATGGATTGCATTTGTTCTTGATTAGGGTATCATAAATAATTGACAAAGTATGTGGTAACACTCGGGAAGATGCAAACATTTATAAAGACAAAATCAGGACTGTGAATTTAATGGTAATCAGAAATTGACTAGGGTTGGTTTCGGAAAAAAAATGTGGTAGAGGTGGTGCTCTGTTTGGGAGCAGGAGTATAAGGTGGGTAAGGACCACCATGTAAGAGCTAAAAAAAAAAGACAGAAAGTGCTGGAGTAGCTCAGTGGATCAGGCAGCATTTCTGGATAACATGGATAGGGGAGGTTTTGGGTCGGGACCCCTTTTCAGACCGTGTAGGGAGCACCAGGTAGGAGCCATTTTATCTCAATGCGTAATGACCTGCCATAACAGAGCTTGGGAGGGTAACTCATTAAGGGATTCTGCAAATTCTCATCTTCTTTTGCTGCTTCCCCAAGTCCTCCTCATTTTCTGAAACAGCTGCTCTGCTTCGTCCATTATCATTGACCACTCTCTGAACATGTGGTAAGGGACTCCGATGCGGATTACAAACATCTTCGGCTCCAATTGAAGAAAGCTATCTGGACTCTTTGAGGAAGCTGGTAATGATCTAGTAGCAATGGTATCTGCATTATGTGGTCTTAATGAGTTTGGACAGATGTACCTTCAACAGGCATAAGATCCCCAGCACCCAACCATTCATGGTCCTTTCAGGGCTGAGAATTGTATTACCAGAGGGCATTAAATATGTTTGGATTTAATCTGACAAGGGGATCAGCGTTTTTGAGTCAGTCTAAAAGTGATAACGACCGGACCCCAGTGTGACAGTTGCTGATTAGAGTAAAATGCAGTTAGAATCATATCCATTCTCAGCTGTTTTTTGATTATAGTTCATTTTACTAGGAAAGTATTCTGCCTGACAAAGCAGAACTTTTGACCTGACTCTCAGCTCCATTCGGTTTCCATTTACCTGTTATCAGTCATTCATTACTTTTGCAGAGATAATCAGCAACACTTTATCATCAAACCACCTACAGATCTTTGAAATACAGTTCTAAAAGTATTTCTGATTAGACTGTCACATAGAAAAATATATATTGTGTTTGATTAGGTGGCTAAGCAATGCCATTCCCTGCTGTCTCTATTGACTTTGGCTCCATTCTCAACCATTGAATTGAGAGGTTAATCTTATGGATTGTTGTTGCTTTTTGTTTCAAATATTTCTACAACTCCAAAATAGCAGTTAAAAGAACTACCAACTAAACTCTTGTTTTGCATTAGCTTTCTTTTTTCTCATAAACTTGGATTTTCAGCCTTATGGCCCTTTTTTGATCTTTTTGATTTCTGATCTTTGATTGCTGAATCTTTCATAAATACATTTGGAGTTTTTAGATGAAAGTTAATCCTCATTGTTGGCATGTTGACACTGTTAGATCCAAATGCAGCCATATCTTTCTGAATGCTGAGAGATTGCTTAATTTCTTGGACTGTAATTATGCAGAGCTGAATGCATAAAGTTTATGGCTATGAATTTTTTTTGAGATATCAACACCCTAAAAGTACTGGTCACAAAATTCCAAAGTTAATAACTTCCCATTGTACAGTGCCTGTAACACTACAAAATAGTGCAAGATAGGTCAGTGGACCATTCCTGGCCTATCTCATTGAACTGATTAAACTCACAGTCAACACATTTGCAATCACTTGAAGCTAGTTTCAAAGCCGGCATCTAATTGTTGATGCACAATATAATGCAATGACTACCCACTGTGAATGGTAAACCCCTTCTCTCTCTTCCAGAAAATGGTTTTGGCATCTGGTTAAGCCATGCCCCCATGTTTACAGAAATGAAAACTATAAATCAGCTGCAATGATTCTGAAAATAGTCTTTGAAAAATATTCAATACCCTGTAATAGCCATTCATGTAATAAAAAAATTAAACTGATTTTCAACAATTAAGACTATTAAACACTTTTTATTTAAAAATGGGGTTTGTTTAATTAAATTGACTTGAAAACATTTTAAAAAACTCATGGAAATGAACAGAGTTGCAGAACTTATACCAGGTCTCGTTGGTATGAGGAGTCTACTGATGGAATGCAATCAGAACGACAGTGGCAAAGATCTCTTCGGAAGTTTGGGTCTTCCATGTTCCTGCAAGTGATTTGGATTGTCAGTCCAGCCCTCGCGACAAAAGATTCCAACTCACTAATTTTGTTGAATGTCCCAAATATATTATGGATGTATATCAAATAAAATTGACACTGATTATAAAAGAAAGGAAATTCTTCAAAGTTTCTAGCTGTTATTAGCATGACTAGTATTTATCGGCCATGAGTTGGACATGTTCAGTTGTAACCTTTACAGTCCTTCTGGTGAAGGTAATCCCAAAGAGTTTCAGGATTAGAGCTTCTAGGATATTTACCCAGCAGAGATGAAGGAATACATGTCCAAAGTCAGAATGTCACCTGACTGATAGGGAATCTTGCTGCCTTCCCATGCATTTGCTGCTCTTGTCTGCCTTGGTGATGCTATATGCAGATTTTTGAGCTGTTCTTAAAGAATATTTGGCAAGTTACTGTTATATCTTTGGTAGATGGCACATACTGCAACCAGAGTGTGTCATTGGTTCAAGCAAGACCTATATTCAGTGGGATTATAGAAACATAGAAAATAGGTGCAGGAGGCCATTCGGCCCTTCGAGCCAGCACCCCCATTCATTGTGATCATGGCTGATTGTCAAGTCTACTAATGTTTTTGTGCAGATTCCCCGCTTGAAAGGGATCTGATTCATCCACCCCGAAATGATGAACTGGATTTCACTCAATGACCAAACCACTTCTTTTCCATTTTTTTTCCTCCTTTTATTTTGGCTGATTCAGCAATTAATTGACAGTTTCACTTGATTTATTGCTTCAGCCATTACTTTGAAGGCATTTCGATGTTGTAGGTCTTAAGGTATTTAACAGTTTAGTCTTTTAGCAGGTGAAAAACTAGCTGCCAATCGGGTGCTGTAGATAATCAGTCCTGCATGCCTTCGCTGGCGATCGCGGCAGTTTTTAGGACAGTCTCTTAGATTATACTGTTCAAGTTTTTAGCCGCAAGTCAACTTCCGTCTTTTCCTCGCTTCCGGTGCTGTGTGCCCTTTTTTAAAGCCCCGGGCGGAACTCGGTTTATCTCCGCTTCTCTGTTCACGGTCGGGCTGACTCTGCTCCCGACCGGGCTTTCTCTGCTTTCTCCCCCCACCGGGTTGACTCTTCCCAGTTGGGCTGAAGATTCAGCCTCTTGTCGGTGGCTTTTCTGGACCTGTCCGTGGCCTTCACGGTACTAGGCCCCCACCCGACGTCTGTGGCTGCTGCTTGAGCTTGGCTGTGGGCTTCACAGCCCTGGATACATTCCAGGTAAGCTGACACCGTGCTTGGTGACCCTTACTGCCCCTGCTTGATTTCCTAGCTCTTCCCTGAGCTATTGCTTCCCGTTCTAACCTTTTTTCTTTTTGGCGCCAATTCAAAACCATTTGGCTTGGTGCTGTTCCACATGTTTCCAAATACTACTTCTATTTTTAACTTTTGTTTTCGATTCTTCTTGCTGGCCTTGTTCTTATCTTCGTTCTTTTATCCTCGTCGACAATTGTTGTGGATTCGGATGCTTTGAACAGTCTTGAATAAAGGCTCGGACACGGGAGGAATCATACAAGCTTCTTTACTGCAGGACGCCACCTTGTCCTTTCTGCTCCTGCGTACTTGCCCCAGACATCACAAGACACCAATTACTTATCCTAATTATCCCATACCTAACACTCCTCCCCCTTTAACTTGGAGGCAGGTAATATCTTTCATTACATTTTGACTTGACACCTCCCACTCGATCTTCCAATGGAACCACTTGGGAGATCGACGCTTTAAAGTCAAACTTTGAAGTCTAGGTTTGAACTTGGTCTCCTGATGCGTTGCTGTCTTGTTCTTCTACTGGAAGCAAGACAACCAGCCGCCTAACATCCCTGTGAACAATCGTGGCTTGGATCCTCTCCTTCCCCTGAGTGGAATGCCTTGCCCTTTCTTTCAAAGCCTTTGTCAGAGTAATGGAGTAACTTGGAAAGATCCGTACATTAACGTCTCTCACGATGCCTTTGCGGTCTGGATTGGAGCTGACGACTCTGCCCAGCTTGAATTGCCCCCTCAGTGCATTTTGGTCACTTAACCAGACAATGTCTCCGGCAGTGACATTTCTCTGAGTGGTGTGCCACTTGCTCCTTATAAACAAGTTATAAACAAGCTGGAGTTGGCTCCAGCTCTTCCAAAACTTGTTCACCTCTGACTGCATTGTTCTAAGTCTTTTGTAGGGGTAGCTGGAAAAGTCAAAAGTCTTGATGTCTCCGCACTGAGATGCTCGGCCCAGCAGAAGAGTATTTGGTGTGATGTACTGAACGCAGTCTTCCCGGCTTTGTATCCTGGCGTCGATCGGACGTTCATTTGACAGGTTGGCTGCCATGTAAAGAGCTGTCTGAAACTCACTATAACTGAGTGACGATTCTTTTCCAAATCTTTGGAGCGCTCTCTTCACAACACGCACAGCAGCTTCCGCAGCGCCATTTCTGTGTGGAGAATCAGCAGGATGGATTTTCCACATCCACTCTGTTCCATTTTTAGCTGCGTTCTCCTCCAAAGCTGCTCTGTCCAGGTTGTCCAAAAATCTATATAGTTCCTCTAAGACTGGTTTTGCGCCAATAAAATTGGTGCCTGGATCTGACCAGATCTTCTTGGGTTGCCCACGGATTGCTGTGAATCTTTGATAAGCCATCAGAAACCCTTCACTTGATAAGGTGTTGACTAACTCTGTGTGGATGGCTCTGCTGGCCATACAGCAGAAGACAACTCCCCAGACTTTGAGTTTTACCCTCTTCTTGACGTCATCGTGTACGTGGTAGGGTCCAAAGAGGTCTACTGTTGTAAACTCAAAAGGAGCAGCAGGTTCAGTTCTTTCAGGCGGCAGATCACACATTACTTGTTGACATTTCTTTGCCTTTGCTTTCTTGCAGATTATGCAGTGATCAACGACTTTTTGAGCAATTCTCCTTCCTTTTATGACCCAAGCCTTTCCTCTCATTTTAAGCAAGGTCCCAGCCACTCCGTCATGACTCTCCCTGTGAGCCTCCCGAGCTAGCAGCATGGACACCCAAGCATCAACGGGCAGGATGGGAACAGCAACTTTATCCTCTTCAAAGCTCTGCACTCTGCCACCACAAACCATCAGCCCAGAATCTTGGTCTTTATAGGCTACCAGTCGATCTGTTGTGGTGCTTGGGAAAGTTTGCCCAATTGCGCAGCACAAAAAATGTCTTTTAGAGCATTTTCTCGTTCTCTTACTGTAATGACTCCTGTCAAAGAGATGGCCTCCCACTTTGGATCGTTTAGGGCTTTTTCCTTGCCAAGAAACCTCTTCGCTGCTCTCCAGATCCATGCGACTGTCTTGATCAGTCGAGTTAGAATGCTGAACCGCTTGACATCAACAAGGTTCTGAATAGCTGACCCTGCAGGTGGTCTCTTTGGGTTTGTTGGTTCCGGTTCTTGTTTCTCTACTTTGGCTCTTGATAGTGCTGCAACAAAAGCTTTCTTCTGTAACTTTTCGATGTTCTCTCTGGCAGTGGCAGCCAGTTCCTTAGCTGATTTTATTGGCCACTCACTCACAGGCAAGACCAGGAACTTCGGTCCATTCTGCCACTCCGAATACTGATCAAGGTCTTGAGGGCTGGCACCTCTGGTGATTACATCAGCGATGTTTTGTGGGCCAGCAATCCACCGCCAGTCCTGAATGTTGGTGCTTGTTTGAATCTCTCCAATCCGATTGGCGAAGAATGTCTGAAATCCGTAGCTTTCTTGCTGTATTGCACCAAGGATTGTTTGGCTATCCACAAGATGATACCACTTCTCCACTTGAATTCAACTGTGTAGCTCGAAATACTTCTTCAAGCGTGAGGCGAACACTGCTCCGCACATCTCTGCTTTAACAGCGTCTCCTCTGTGGTCCAAGGGAGTTAACTTGGCCTTGGATTCCACAAGTCTGACAATTGGGCCATGGTCTGAATCCCATCTCAGGTACATCACCGCCCCGTAGGTGTGCTCACTTCCGTCGGAAAAGGTGATCTCCAAGAGTTCAGTTGCGGAGCAAGAGGGAGTCAGTGCCCTGACAAACTTGATTTTTCCAAGTTGTACATACTCTTCAAAGAGCTTAATTGCATCCTCCCTGAGTCCATCTGAGAGTGCCATGTCCCATGTGTCTCTGACCGAACAGCTTCCCTCTTTTGCTTCTTGGAAAGCTCTGCGTACTAGAATCGCTCCCTTTTGCTTAACATGAGCCACTATGCCGATGGGGTCATATAGCCCTGCTACCTGGCTGAGAAGCTCTCTTCTTGTTAGGGGATTTGGCGTCTGAGTTCTGATTTGCTCTTGTAGAAGGCCTTGACCAAGCCGCATCTTTTTCTTTCTCTTGGAGAAATTGATTCCCACCATAACGTGGAGCATGTCCTCTTCAACAATGTAGCCCAGACCAAGTGCCTTGTTATCATCATCATGCATTTGGTTTGGTAGGATCATGGTTTTTGTTCTGCTTTTCTTTAAAGTATTCCTGTCCTCCTTCCTCCCACTTTGGCCAGACAGAACCCAAGGCTTGAGCTCAAACCCACCAGCTTTCAGGATTCGTTCCACATTTGCTGTGATGATTCTCAACTGGTCGAGGCTGTTGTGAGATGTGAGGATGTCGTCAACATAGCTGTCTTTCTGGAGTACTTGCTGCTCATCCTTGAGGTGGGTAAAAGAAGGAAGATTAGCAGTCTCACGCATTGCCAACTGTGCAATGCACCCCACAGGTTTGTCTCCGATGTTCACTCTTGTGATAGCATACTCTCCCAGCTCCTCGTCCTCGGAATCTCGCCAGAGGAATCTGTGTAAGTGTACTTCACGGTCCTCCAACCAGACTGAGTTATACATCTTCTTTATGTCTCCCAGAGCAGCATAGATTCCGCCTCTGAATCTGAGGAGGACGGCGCGAATTTGGTTGAGGACGTCTGGACCTTTCATCAGCAAATCATTTAAGCTGACACCATTGCACTTTTGGCTGCTGTTCCACACTAGTCTCAAGGGGTCGTGACAGAGCGGGGGTTTGGAGCAATAAGGTGACTCACATACCACACTGGTCCCTCCCAGTTTGCAATCATGTCTTCGGACAATTTGATTGCAGCCTTTCGGTCCACCATGTCGTGCACCTGAGCTGTGTAGGCACTTTTCCATTCAGGTTCTCTGGATAGCTGCCTCTCCGTCCTGAGAAATGTGGCTTCCACTGTCCTTTTATTATTTGGTAGAGAAGCTGGGTATTCCAACCAAGGATAGCTAGCATGCCAATGTGGGTCTTTACTGTGACGGTCTCCTGTTACGTAGGTGAGGCCTTCCCTTACCACTTCGAGCTCTCTCTCTTCAGCAAGAGTCATTTCTTTTCCGCCTGGCTGGCAGTTTCCACAGCGGCAACCCCCGCACTTTGGCTCGCATGCTGCTCCAATGCTATCCCACTTCCACCAATCCAAGAAGTCCCGATTGGCGGTTGATGTACGTGACTTCTGGACTTTGACGGCGACCTGTTCGTTTGGTGAAAGTTCCTCAGGGACTGCGTCAGTGAGCTCCTCATACTTTAAAGCAGCTGCTCTCATTGATCTTGCAAAGTGTGTTTTGGACATGTGGGCTGACATGGTAAGCTTCTCAAACAGCTCAGGATGACAACCTCCAACAGTCTTTCCCAGTGGTCCATCCCACAGAATGAGATCTCCAACAGTTCTAATCCTCTGAGGCGCTAGCTGACCTTCTCTATGGCTTATGAGCAAATGTATCTCTTTTGGTCTCACAAGTGGGACGTTTGGAAAGAACTTTTGCAGCTGCTGTGGTGTCACATGTTTGTGAACATCTGCAATGCTGTCCAATCCATAACAAACTAACTGGTGCGACTTGAGTGTGCCCTTGGGAGTCTTCACTCGGATCTTTAGAAGGTAGCGCCTCGTCTCTACGTGGACCTTCATCCCCCCAACTCCATGGACGATAAGCGTGATGTCTTCACTCCTAAGGTTCAGTCTCCTCGCAGCCTTGTGAGTTATGTAGTTGGTATCTGAAGCCAAGTCAATTAATGTCCCAATCTTTTGTCCAGCATTTGCTACGACCTCCAGAAGCATCATAATCACTGGGCCCTCTTGCAGTCCATCTTCTTTTAGGAGGCTTGGCTGATGCTTTGCAGTGTTGAAGATGGCGGATGTGCAGGAGTGGGCGCCGTTTGTATGGCCGCCTGCCTGCAGTCCGTCCTCAAACTCTTTTATTTTATTTTATTGTCTAAACATTTTTTTTTTGGAGTCTATTCTTTTTATGTGTGGGGGGGGGAACTATTTTAACCCCAGTCCTACCTGGTCGGAGATGCGGTTTTCCTCCAAATCGCATCTCCGATCTCCCCATGCGGCCTTCCATCGGGCTGGAGCGGCGTTTCCTGCCGGGGGACCACAGCTTCGGCGGCACAGCGCACGGACACCAACAAGGAGCAGGCGATGCCTTGCCGGGTCGCCGCTCCGGAGTGCTGTGACCGCCGACCACCAACATCGAGCAGCCGCGGTCTGCGGTTTGAGGGCATCCCGCCACGGGCGGGCGGCGCTGGATCGGAAGCACCGCGGAGTCGAGGCTCCAACCGGCGCGGCCTGAAGTCCACGGGCGTCGCAGTCTCCGGGGAGGGAGCGGCCGCTCCAGACATTTCCAAGCTGCTGAGGACTTTTCCACCTGATGCGGGTGGGCGAGCAACATCGGGCTGCCGTTGCGGCGACTGGCTGCAGTGGCCTCAAACTGGCCCCGACCTTGGGTGGACTAGGAGGAGGAGGAGGACTGGACATTTTAGTGCCTTCCCTCACAGTGGAGAGTGTAGATTCTACTGTGGGGGGATGTTCGTGTTCGTGTTAAATCTCTTATAGTGTGTTGTGTCATTTTTTCTACCTCTTTTTATTATTTGTATGGTTAGTTATGTTATGTTATGTTTTGTTGTGTTGTCAAGTGTCAAGTCAAGTGTCAAGTGAGTTTATTGTCATGTGTCCCTGGTAGGACAATGAAATTCTTGCTTTGCTTGAGCACAACAGAACATAGTAGGCATTTACTACAAGGCATTCTATAAATATATACACAATGGTCAATATACTGATAAAGTGCAAATAACAGTATTGGCTAGTAAAGTTCAGTGTTATGTCCGAGCCAGGTTTAATAGCCTGATGGCTGTGGGGAAGTAGCTGTTCCTGAACCTGGTTATGTCTGTTTATTATGTCTTGTTTATTCGTTTGTACAGCACTCTGGTCAACATTGGTTGTTTTAGAGTGCTTAACAAATAAAGTTGGATTGGATTGGATTGGATTGAAGGCTCTTGATGCAGTGTTGGAGAACACATCTCGGCATTGGTTTGCCAACTCTGGTGGAAGTTTGCTTAAAAACTCCTCTTGGTCCACTGTATATTTCTTTTTGCCTTTACCTTCCTCTGGACCAAATTTACTCCTTCTCTGATCCACACTGCTTTTCCTCATCTCATAATTGGGGCACAGATAATAATGATGCTCAGGAGTCTGTTCATCCTTGCAGATTTGATTTTTACACAGATATGCAGGTTTGCAGTATGAACCATCATCATGAACTTCAAGACACTTTTTGCATGCTCCCAACTTCTTTACTGCAGCTCTTTTCTCTGTCAGCTTTAGCCCTCGAAACTGCTTGCAGAAGTACAGCTTTCTTTTATGCTTTACGTCACCGCAGACTACACAACTTGTGTGGTCATTTCCTGACTTGGTAGACTTGGTTCTGGCATGTCTTGGTTCAGTCCGAGTTTCCTTTCTACTCAGCTCCTCGTCCCTCAGTTGCTCGAGCTGTTCGTATATGCTCTCCTGCTCTTTGAGAAATGACAAGAGACTGTCAAACCGTTTCTCTGGTGCCACAGCATTCTTCTTCTCAGCTACATAAACCAGCCATTCCTTTTTGAGGGTTTCTGGAAGCTTGGTTTCAATTGATTTTGTCATCAGTGGATTTTTAATAGCGCCTGTGTCTCCGAGATCGCTCAAGTCCTTAAGCGCCTTTTCCACAGCTTGAAGTAATTCCACTATTTTACGTGGCTGATGTCCTCTGACAGGTGGGATTCTCTGAAGCTCCTCCACTATCTCAATAGCAATAGCTGTTTGATTTCCAAACTGGTTCTCTAGGACACGAAAGATATCATCTGCAGTGTTATAACTTGTGAGGCAGAGGTCTCTTGTAATTTTGTCCTCCAGACTGTCCAGCAATTGAACCTTCTTCACCTCATTTGATCCAGTGGGTTCACCTTGCTTTTGCAGTGCTTCCCAATCCTTCCTCCATCTATAAAAGTCACGCTTGTTTCCAGTAAACTTAGGAAGGGCCGTGGGTCTCAGTCTGATGGCTGGTGAAGGATAATTGAAAGCATTCGCCGCTTGTGCTAATCCTTCAGCGTCCTTCTTTATTCTTGCCTGTATGAAGTCAGCCTTCCTGGAAACCAGCTTGGGGACGAGAAGCTTGAGTGTTCTTAGGTGTTTCTGGAAGCTCTCTTGCTCATCCAGAGGGACCCAACGTTTCCTCTACCTGTTTCTGCAGGTGGTTAAGCATGAATTCATATGCTTCTTGGTTGCTATTTGATGGTGCGGTGGCAGCAGCAAGTTCACATGCACCATCTGCTGTCTGTAGTGAGGTGGATAATTCAATATTTCCAAAGTTTGCCCATAGAGTGTCCTGGATGAGCCCTTTGACCTCTTTTAGTTTCGACTCACACTCCTTTGCAGTCTTTGCCAGGTTGGCTTCTTGCTGTTCAGTTAACACAGCTTCCTCCTCTGCGTCCAGCTCCGCCTCCAGCTCTGCAATAAGTCCAGCCTCCACATCGTCATTGGCTTCCATGACTTTTTCGGCCTCTTGCATGAGTTTGTTGAAATTGTTCCTGAGCTCCTCTTCAGACATTTCTTTATGGTTCCTAATGATGCTGTTAACAAGACGAGAGAATGCCCGTTTTGCTGTTGTCCTCTCCACCTTGAGCTGCTCAGCTGACTTTCCAGTAACTTCATCAGCCATGATTTATCTGGACTTAACTGTCTCTTTTCCAGGTTTCCAGATCTCCTGGTCACAGCAGTTTTTCACTGTCAAGTCTACTAATGTTTTTGTGCAGATTCCCCGCTTGAAAGGGATCTGATTCATCCACCCCGAAATGATGAACGATTGCATGCCTTCGCTGGCGATCGCGGCAGTTTTTAGGACAGTCTCTTAGATTATACTGTTCAAGTTTTTAGCCGCAAGTCAACTTCCGTCTTTTCTTCGCTTCCGGTGCTGTGTGCCCTTTTTTAAAGCCCCGGTCGGAACTCGGCTTATCTCCGCTTCTCTGTTCACGGTCGGGCTGACTCTGCTCCCGACCGGGCTTTCTCTGCTTTCTCCCCCCACCGGGTTGACTGTTCCCAGTTGGGCTGAAGATTCAGCCTCTTGTCGGTGGCTTTTCTGGACCTGTCCGTGGCCTTCACGGTACTAGGCCCCCACCCAACGTCTGTGGCTGCTGCTTGAGCTTGGCTGTGGGCTTCACAGCCCTGGATACATTCCAGGTAAGCTGACACCGTGCTTGGTGACCCTTACTGCCCCTGCTTGATTTCCTAGCTCTTCCCTGAGCTATTGCTTCCCGTTCCCACCTTTTTTCTTTTTGGCGCCAATTCAAAACCATTTGGCTTGGTGCTGTTCCACTTGTTTCCAAATACTACTTCTATTTTTAACTTTTGTTTTCGATTCTTCTTGCTGGCCTTGTTCTTATCTTCGTTCTTTTATCCTCGTCGCCAATTGTGTATTCGGATACTTTGAACAGTCTTGAATAAAGGCTCGGACACGGGAGGAATCATACAAGCTTCTTTACTGCAGGACGCCACCTTGTCCTTTCTGCTCCTGCGTACTTGCCCCAGACATCACAAGACACCAATTACTTATCCTAATTATCCCATACCTAACACTCCTCCCCCTTTAACTTGGAGGCAGGTAATACCTTTCATTACAGTTTGACTTGACACTGATCGTCCCCAATCAATAACCCGTGCCTGCATTCTCCCAATATCCCTTGATTCCACCGCAATGGCCGTGAGTCCCAGGCCGAGCTCGGCGATCATTTGCCTGCTTCTGCTGCTGTTGAAGGTGAGATGTTGCATCGCGCCAGGGTCTTGGGCCAGTCCCACTTTGGCCGTCAGTTACGCGACAGGCCGTTGGCGTGCGAAGATTTCGTTTGCTACAAAAATTTCGGAGGCCCGCGCGATGTCGCGCATAACTACATACCCCTCCGCGCTTCTAAGTGGGACCGGCCCCGCGCAGCCATACGATGCCCGTGCGCCTCAACGCAATGACGAGGTCGCGTAATTTGCGTGCCAAGGACACGTAACTGGGACAGGCCCTTAACTCTCTCTTAATAGAAACATTATCTCAGGTGTGATAGCAATGGAATGCATTTGGCCACCTTCTTAGGCTAATGAGGGAACATTTCAAAGGGAAAATTCAAACCCATGAATGGCTTTGGTTTATGCACCAAATAGAACATAGCAAACTTCCTTTGAGGTCAGATTGTGATTCAACACATGTATTGAAGTCTGAATTCTGAATCAAGTTTACTGAACCTATCTGAACTCAGTGCCTCTACAAAAGGAAAAAAAAAAAGGTTTGAAACCAGAATGTTTTTAGAACTTTATTGGTCTCTCTGGGAATCCTGCATTACAGTTTGTGATTGAAGCTTGGTTGTACCCGGGGAACCCTTGAGTGTCTTAGTGAAAACTAATTAGTTTTATTTAATACTTTTTAAAACTGAAAAGTGTAGGAAGGAACTGTAGATGTTCGTTTAAACTGAAGATAGACACAAAATGCTGGAGTAACTCAGCGGGACAGGCAGCATCTCTGGAGAGAAGGAATGGGTGACGTTTCGGGTCGAGATCCTTCTTCAGACAATTTGAAAAGCCTGGATTTTATTGGATCAGCTCAATTCCTTTATCTGACAAGCCTGGAGTATGCAGTGCTAAGGAAGATTTCAAATGCAAACCTTGTGAATTGCGGTAGGAAACTCTCACCCAAGGCACCTATTAGCATTACAATAATTGTGATGCTAAAGCACACTGAATTAGAGTAATTTGCCCCAAAATATTATTATTATTATTATTTGTCCTTTTTCATAGACATTTTTCTCGATTATTCCAGTATTTCAGGGCAATCTCCCTATTCAAGAAAATAAGTACCAAGAAAAATGGGGAATACTAATAAGATAGTTGGTGTCTTATTTATAATCCTGGGTATCCATTGTTATGTACTAACAGAGACATTATAGATTTGATTACATTCATAATGTGTGTGGATGCTGAAAATTTCCAATTTGCTTTCCATGTAATGGTAACGGCTGCATTTCTTGCTGCCATTTTAAGTAATCTGACTGAATTGGTATATTCTCCAAATTTTCTACAATTAATGGTTCAGTAGTACTATGCACTGTGAGAAGTAAACCTTATCATTGCTTGGAGTTTATTCAAATAACCTCATCAATAGCTATCCCTTGTTCTAAATGGCACCATAATGCATTTCAAATCTATCAGAAAGAGGAATATTTTTGAAGGTCACAATACCATGTTCATTATTTTACTGACAATTATATACAAATGTTAACTCAGCAAATAGGTAAGGTAGTACATTTTTTGATGATGGGACACAGCGTAACTGCAGCACAGTGTAAATGAGTGAAGGGACCTTTATATCTGTGATCCAATACAAGAATTAAACGGATGATATCTGCAAATGAAAGGAAAAAAACAATATTAAATGATGCCTTGAATAGACTTCAAAGTGCATAGATGATCCATGAAAGCTCTTGGTGGTTGAAAACTCATAATATTGCCGTCACATCTGTAATATCAACTTTATTAATGAACTGGTATATACCATATTAAGACTGCGAATTTTAAACAAAATTGCATAAAATATTTAGGATAGTAGGACTCATCAAATACATTTCAGATCAGTATTTTCCTAAATAAACTTGTCAACTTAATTTTGTTAGCCATTTCAGATTGGTAGATTTTGTAAAAACAATATCATTTCCAGGTACAATGTCTCTTCTAAATTGCATAATGTTAAGATTGCAATTGTTTGTAATTGTCTATTTGATAAATGGTAACAATATTTGTAAACCTATTACTATTCATAAAGAATAATGAGTACAATCCTAATTGCTATGGCCAGCAAATCACAAAAAAATATTGACAAGAACATAAGAAATAAATGAAGAACAATTAACATTATATACCTTTCACAGTCTCAGACTGAACATAAACTCTTTATAGACAGTCAAATATAATTTGCCAAAGCAGGAGGAATTTCAATAATTGCAAGTTGGATCCTGTCTAATTGTAAAATGTAGTCTGAAGGCAAAACTATTGTGGCATTAATAGAGGAATATTATAGGGATAAGCATTAACATGGTGTGATTTTGTCAAACAGCATAAACATTATTATTTTGGTTCTACCTAATGTGTTTGTGCTTGTTCTTTTTGCAATATCCTTTGAAAATCTTATAATTAATTAATCCTAATGGTTATAATGCTGATTTTGACTCCAGAGTTTTCAGGACGCACTGCCCATCATGGTAATCTGTCAGTTTATTGGATCGCACCATTGGCAATAGTTAAAGAAAAATCTGAAGATTAGACAACCCCAACTGAGTGAGATACATGAAGCTACAAAATAACTTGGTGGAGAAACCAATAGAAGACAGAAATCAAAAAGCGCAGACTAACATATAATGCATGACTAAATGCATTCAGTGCATCCAAGAATAATTACATTAGCTAGTCAACTTATGTGGTGTAAAGCTTCATCTTTGATTTGCATGGGCTTACCAGAATTACATCTCCAACTGTGGTAGGGACACTACAGCTGGATTTCTGCCCCAGGGTTAGGGAAGGGAGAATCAACTTATCCAACAAGAATTGGATTTATGTGGAGGTTGTCAGTGTTGGCTTAATTGGGCTTAACACTAAGATCCTCCAGGGAAATTGCTTGCCTGAATTTCTTGGTGATGAAAACAGAGTTGATATGGAGAGAGGATGGGGCTGGGATTTGAAATGGCACGTGTGAAACTTACCAGAGTATTCAATTCCAAGTAGACTAAGAATTTCTAAGTATTTGTAAATACTTGGAAATTGGCATTTTTCAGCACCACAGAAGTCCATAGATCTGCTGTGATGTGGTCCAGGAAATATGTTTTTATTGTGAGCCTGCCTCTTAAAATTTCAATAGCAACCAAGGCCCACAATGTTGTGCACAACAGAATGACCCTGGCACACATGACTCTGAGGACTATGGGATCTTTGATCAGTGGTCAGATCCAGTGGTCAGCTCAGAGTCAGGGAATTGTGCCTTGGTGATTGGGGTCAGAGAGCATGTGTTTGACATTACATACACAAAATTAATCGATACGTACAAAAGCACTACAGCAGGTCTTAGCTGGAATTCTGAGGCTTGTTTCAGCATAAATTAACGGGTTCTCAGTAACTTGGGGATGATGTTATTGCAGATCCTGCACCAGACCACCACCACCTCAGACCTGATATTGTTTGTCCAATTATCCCCATCACCTGCCTGACTACCCCCAGCCATCGACCAGAATTACTCCTCCCAATATAACATCTTTCATATTTCTAGCCAAGTCTCGCTTCACTTGTGATGACGGAATAAACTACCCATGGACTCTTGGGGCTTGTCAAAGTAGGATATTGTGTGTGCCAATCCATGATGCATCACAGGTCATATTTGATGTGTGGGCCACAGTTTGGATGTCTTTGTGCTATGTGGTGCAGTCAGAAACAGTAAATGTTTTTTTGGATGCCGAGCTCGAGAGCTTTCCTAATTTGAGAACTGTAGAGTTATTTTGCTGTTTCTCTGTGAAGCTCTTTGCTAGTGTATGCATCCCGCATGAAGCTGCTGCTCATTCCTGACCTCCAGAGATTGCTTCTCTGATATTACCCAATATATAGAATGCACCAGCCCCAAACATACAAATAATTTCAACCCAATCATAAAGACTGAATTGGGCTTTTAGGAGAAACTAGACTAAGTGGGAACAGTCGGGTCCCAGCTTCACACGGGAGGGCTGGTCCCCCAACACAATATTCCACCTCTCCACCAATTTCAATATTGCTGGCCAGTGGGGGGGGGGGGGGGGGGGGCTTTCTGGAGCGCTAGCATGGTGTTGTGGGCCGAAGGTACTGGTTTCCAGAGGGGTATTATGGCCATTGTGGGCCGAATGGATTCCTGGGCTGGCAGCTCAGTCACTGAGACCACTCACACACACTCCCACTCTCACTCACACACACATACACACACACACACACACGCACACACACACACACAGACACTCACACGCGCACACACACACATACACTCACAAACACATACACACGCACTCACTGACTCACACATCATATATATGGCAGTAAACTTTCTTGAATACTCACACGGCTGAGTGCGGCCTCTCCACTTTGGGGCTTCTGCAGTCAGCGGCACTTCCGCAATCAGCGTGACCTCTGCACTTACCGGAAATTACGCAATCAGCGCGACCTCTGCACTCACCAGAAATTACGCAATCAGCGCGACCTGTCCACTAAGTCACAAAATGAGCGGGACTTTTGAACCAAACACAGTCGGACCTAATAAAGCATTTATTCCTTCTAAACACAGTTGGACCTAATAAAGCATTGCAGTTTCAAGCACAGGCAGGGCAGCAGGCCAAACAACTCATGGCATTGTGATTAAGGGCTAACAAATCATTTATTGCAAGTACATTGCAGACTCACAGTTCAGTTGATTCACAGCTTAGAATGAGAGTCGCGATCTTGCAGAGTGACTGAGTCATGTCGAGGCATCCGGGGTTTTATAGTTCCCCCCCCCCCCCCCCCCGGAAGGGGCGTTACCTTCATCGCAGTGATTGACAGGCGAGAGGATCTCAAGGTTTTTTAACAACTCATAACTTTTTTATTTTTCATCGATGGGGAAAATCCTCGGGGCCTGCTCAGTGGAGGACGACTGTGAGTAAGATGGCCAAGAATCATAGCGATATATGGTGGCGTTTTTTTCTAAAATCAATATACAGCGCAGACAGGAAGTGGTCAAGATGAGACTTTTAATCACATAGATATTTCTTGTATCCAGTCTCACACAGTCTGGAGATATATCAAGTGATACTTTTTGTTAGGAAAATTTCAGAATATTAATAGTGAATACTGGTAATGGTGTAATTGCTCCATTGATTACATCCTGCACTTTGAGAGATTCAGCAATATAGGTGTCCCTATCTCGCTCCTTTCAGTATCGAGCGATATAAGTTGCGGTTTTGCATACCTTGTCACAAACCTACAGTCTTACTGTAGCAACACACCTAATCATTGTTTTTGTTATTGTAATTTCAGTCTACATGTAACTGCATGTGGAGTATAGCAGAACTCACTTGGACATCAATCATCAAGCTAATATTGCTTTATTTTGGCAAGCAACTCCTACACAAAAACTGAAACAGGGCACATATAGAGTTACTAAGTTAACCATGTGACATCACTGCTCAACAATCTTAAGGTAACAGTTAGGTAAGTCACAAAGCAATATACACACCACAGGTAATCAATGCAATAATTTAAATGACAAAGCCACCTAAATGCTGACCCACATTTTCATCATCCACTTACTGTTCTCACCATTTACGAACATGCACTGCTCTGTCTATGGCATTAACCATAAAAAGAATGGTGTTCAGAATCTCTTAACCACTTTCACTGGCTGGAACTGACATTTCTTACTGGTCTTAGCGGTCCTCAAATATAAGAGGCATAAAAGAAGACAAATCAAACACTAAAATCATTTATGTTTCTATAATGATAATTTCAAAAAAATATTTAGCTGTAATGATAAACCTATCCATTGGTGTTATATCTTTTATTTCTTCCTAATTTCCTCTTCGCAATGGGAGCAGAAATTATAATTTGAGCACTGCTGTGGACATTACTGTGCCCAGCACAGTGTATGCTGCTGCTTTCCCAGAAGTATCTGGAAGCACATGGAGGGCATCAGGTTGAATTGCAGGTACATTGATTGCATGGTAATACAGGTAGGTGGTGTGCTTACACTATTTTATTTCAATCTTTATGTTTTAATTATCAGATATTTGTATTTTAAGTAAAACCATACTTTAGTTTTCAAATAATATTTTTCAATTATTTACATTTATGTGGAATGGTTTTAAATATTCCTGATCATCAGAGACTTTTACTGGTTGAAAGGACATTGACAACAGCAAGCTACAAAAAGGCCATCATGGCTTTCTGCGAGTTCACTCAGGATCCACTCTCTGATGTCCAGTCTTTGCTTGCAGACTACTCCACTTTGCAGAGTAGCTGCAGGGGCCAACCTTTGAGCTTAATTGGCGCAGCAGAGCCAAAAAAGCTAAGTGCAGCCAATGGGAAAAAGTTTGGTAGCAGATGCAGTTAGATTATTGCTTTTTTTATTGTGTAGTTGCCTGACATATATTAATAAAACTAAAAATAAGTATTTCAAAATAATGAGTAGCCTGATATTAGTCCTTACATTTTATTAAACATCTTGTGCTCCTTAAAGTTTCATTTATTTGCTTTTCAAGGAAGCGATTACACAAATTAATTGTTTTCTTTTATAAAGCAGCTGAAGTTTGAAAGAATCTCCAAATATATTGATGTGTTAATGCAGTATTTATTAAATGAACTGGAACATCATTATGTCCAATTGCAGAGAAGGCAGAGTGAAATATAGGAATCATAAAAATGTAGTTATCTCTGCTCAGCTAAGAGAAATAATCAGCAAATGCATTGGATCCTGAAACAAATTCTATTCATTCAAAGCATGGGTTTAACTTGCTGAGCCAGGATTTGATTGCTCATCCTTAGTTGCACTTGGGAAAGCAGTGGTGAGCTGCGTCTTGAACTGTTGCTGTCCTTGAGGTGTGGGTATACCTATAATGCTGTTGGGGAGGGAGTTCCAGGATTCTGATCCAGCAACGATGAAGTAACAGTGAAATATTTCCAAGTCAGAATGGTTATTGATAGAACTTGGAAGTGGTGTTTTTAACAAGTACAATATTGAAAGCTGGAGCAAAAATCTGTGGATGCTGAAAATTCAAAACAAAACAGAAAATGCCCGGAGCATTCAACAGGTCAGGCAGCATCATTTTCCAAAGCTTGCATGATGTACATGAGTTTATGAAATGCTTTTGTTCCTTACTTCCAGTTTTCTCTTTCAGCTGGCTGTTTGATCTTGGGCTGCATGATCTTTCCAGATGGCTGGGATTCAGATGAAGTAAAACGCATGTGTGGGGAAAAAACGGACAAGTACACCCTTGGTGCCTGCTCTGTTCGCTGGGCCTACATTCTGGCAATTATTGGAATCCTAGATGCTCTCATCCTTTCATTTCTGGCATTCGTCCTAGGCAACAGGCAAGATGGTTTACTGCCAGATGACTTCAAAGTGGATGCCAAAGGTATGATCTTTCTCAGTCTCAATAAATAGTTTGAATTTGTAGGGATCCTTTATTCAAGAATTACTAATAAATATTTAAATATGGTTGATTTTTTACCCTCATGTAGTTCTCAGATATAACCCACAACTTACTTAAGTTTGAACGTTAATAGATCCATTAATAAATCCATTCTTCAAAATATTTAATGGTTAAAAATATGTCCAGAATACATAACCATGAATTTTATTTAAACAATTATTGATAGACTTAGTAATGAAACTTTACCTTAGTACTTTGCACATTAGATTTTAACAGAGAACTGATCCGAATTTGAAACAATGCAACCAGTTGTGCAAGCAAATTTATGTGAATGACAAAATGTGTTCCTGTATCTTTAGTGTTATCTCCATCTGTTTTGGAAGTTGTTTTTAAGATGTAATGAGTGTACACAGACCAGACTTATTCAGTTGCATTGTAGATTGCGATGTTGCATTAGGTGTCCTTTACCATGCACCCAGACAATATCAGACTTCTTTAGCAGGTGATATCTGTTGATAAATGAAAAATATGGCTTCAGTGGCCAAGGTTTGTGCTGATTTGATTAGGATCAATGCTAAATTGCTGATCTGATGGTGTATGCTTACTACAGAATCTAGCTATAACAGGTTTCCAATCTGTATTATTGTGATAAATTTTGATTGTAGATTACAACTGGCAACATGGCACAATGATTTATTAAATATTATAAAAAATTGAGACCATCTCAATAAATTAATAAATGGATTTGCAAGATCCCAAAGGTCCAAACATTAGAATCCCTATCTCCTGCATCAACACCTAAGCATTCATCTGTCCTATCTTCCTACCCTCACTAGCACATGGCACCAGAATAACCCTGGTATTACTACCCTTGAGATCCTGCTTTATAACCTTTTGCCTAACTCTATATTCACCGTGCGGGAGATAGATAGATATAGATATGTCTTGTTATAGATAAACAAGCAGAGATAGATTTTTGATGAGTACAGGTGTCAGTGGTAATAGGGAGAAGGCAGGAGAATGTGGTTAGGAGGAAGAGATAGATCAGCCATGATTGAATGGCATAATAGACAATAATAATAATAATAATACATTTTATTTATATAGCGCTTTTCAAGGACTCAAAGTCGCTTTACATTGAGAGTAAAAAAAAATATATATATATAGAGCCGATGAGCCGAATGCCCTAATTCTACTTCTATCAGTGTCAAACCTTTGGCTTGTCACATGATAATCCATCCTGGAATCCTGTTTGCTGCCACAGGCTCTCCTATACGTGCTCTTAACTAATGAGTCTCCTTTCAATATAGCCCTCTCTTGACTTCATCCTACTCCACTGTGTCTCAGAGCCAGGCCTGGTGCCACCAACCTAACTTGCTCTCCTCTGAACTGTCATCCCCCATCAACAGTATCCAAAAGGATATATTTATTTGGAGGAACATGGCAACAGGGAATTCTTGCACTCTCTGCCATGCAGAAAGAGCATACTAATGGTCTAACTCTCATTTCTACTGGACTAAGACCAAGGAAGAGTTACACAAAAAATAACAGACGTTACCTTATATTGTCATCTGGTTAGCTTTGTGGCTGAAGTCTCATGAGCAAAATCTTCAGCGCTTACCCTCAAACATACCACTTGCACTTCCACACACAAAAGCAGACTTGCTGTTTCTTTAATTGCCGCTAGGAGCAAAATAAAAAGCGGGAGATTTGATTACAAGATTATGACTGCCTTAGCATAGAGAAAAAAAATTCCCTGCAAATGTTCCAAAGATATAGGATGCTTAGGTTTAAAGGAGGAAAGAGAGAATGGTTTTTAAAGAAAATAGTTCTGATTTGAATAATTTTGCAGGTAGATTGTGCTGATAAGAACTGGCATAGATTCAGCGGGTTAAATGGTCTCCTTCTGTGTCTTAACAATTCTATGATTCAGTGAATTACTACCATTGTACCTTTTCCACTGGCTTTTATATTTGGAAAAGGTAAAAGAGCTGCATAGAAAAAGTGTTCATAAAACCCCATCAGCAAGAGGAGTGTAAAAACTGATACAAATATTCTTTTAACTTAAGTGCCAATCAGCCAATCTTTGTCATTTAGTGTATCCCCTGCACAAAATCATAGTGATACATATGATCAGGTCCCGGGAATTTATTCATCTTAATGCATTTTAAGACCTCCAGCACCATCTATTCAGCAATGTAGACTCTCTTCAATACAGCATTATCAACTTCCCTGAGTTCCCTAGCATTCATGGCAAATTGAGTTTAATTCAGATAAATGTGATAAATCAGGACAGGCCTTAATGAGCAAGTGGTAGGGCCCCAGGAAGTGTTGTAGGACAGAGACCGAGCAGTGCAGGTCCACAGTTCTGTGAAAGTGGCCACATGTGTTGACCTTCATTGGTCAGGGTATTAAGTACAAGAATTAGGACATCATGTTATAACTGTACAAGATGTTATTAAGGCCACAATTGGAATACAGTTTATTGTTCTGAGTGCCTTGCTATAGGAAATTTGTCACTAAGCTGGGAAGGGTGCAGAAAATATGTGGAAACAAGGAACTGCAGATGCTGGTTTACACAAAAGGACACAAAGTGCTTGAGTAACTAATCAGGTCAAGCAGCATCTCTGGAGAAGATGGATAGGGTGCTGACCCGAAACATCACCCCTATATTCTCCAGATTGCTGCTTGACCCACTGAGTTACTCCAGGACTTTGTATCCTAAGGATTCAGAAAAGATTCAAGGGTCTGGAGGATTTAAATTTTAAGGAGAAACTGGATCGACTGGGGTTGTTTTCCTTTGAGAGTAGGAGGCTAAGGGGTGACCTTACAGAGGTGTATAAAATCATCAGGCACAGATGGGTGAATATTCACAGTATTTCCCCCTCAGTCAAGAACTAGTAAACATAGATTTAAGGTGGGAGAGAAAATATTGAAAAGAGAACCAAGGGGTGACTTTTTCACATGGAGGCTGGTGAGTACATAGAACGAGCTGCCAGATGATGTGGTACACATGGGTACAAGAGATGTTTGGACAGGTACATTGTTAGGAAAGGTCTGGAGGAATCGTGCGACCAGCTTGCTAGCCACTTAGTTACAAATGGACGAGATGAACTAAAGGGCCTGTTTCCATACTGTATAGCTCCATTACTCTGATTCTTATATGGAAACTGAAAAGATCCTTGGTGTCAGAAGAAGAATAAATCAGTACATTGGAGTTTCATTTCTGGGACAAGCTTGAATGACTTGGAAATAAAAAGATGATATTATTGTCTTCAAAAAAGAATGAACATAGGCAATCTTTGCATAGTTCTTGATTTTTCTAGGTCCATAGAATAACTCTTTAAGATTGTTGTGGGAAATGGAAACATTTACAATGACACCAAAAAAAGATTATGATCAGACGTATTGTTGAAATAAGATAGAGGAATCTTCACTGCAATACTCTGGCTTTGCACGTGATACATTAATACCCACCACACTATTGCGTTTGACACATCTTCTGCATTTACAGATGGAAAGAGATGTACAGATGAGGCCCATAAAATAAAATCTCAGATTTCTGTGAAGAATTAATATCAGAGAATGTGATTCTGTAAATTACCGGTGAACATTAATAACATCACCAGCATAAATTAACTATGACTTAGAGTCCAGTAAATTCTGTCAATCCTGATATTATTGAATTATTTGGGGATCTGGTGCAGAAATGACGATTAGCTAATCTGATCAGTGAAGAAGGGTTCCAAGTTTTGGGACCAGTGCATGTATAATTTTACTGACTAAGTACGGGGAGTCTACTGTACAAAACACATCAACCTTTCATTCATTTGTTCTATATCTCTCTACATCACCATCCATGTATCTCGTTTCCCTTTCCCCCGAGTCTCAATCTGAAGGATCTTGACCCGAAATGTCACCTATTCCTTTTCTCCAACTGAGTTACTCCAGCTTTTTGTGTCTATCTTCGGTTTAAACCAGCATCTGCAGTTCCTGCCTACACATCAACCAACCATGTCTTGTCGTGGCGCATTACAGAATGCTTAACAGATCTGAGACAATTTCCCCAGAAATGCTAAGAATAATAAATGCAAAGTGCTTTGTTGCAGAACACCTTTATGAAAGCTTGAGGAGAATTTAATGGAAGGCAGGCTTGGAATATGTAAAAACTGGAACTGTTCAAGCTGAGAGAATACTCAATTTTCTGTGAGTCTTTGTCAATGATCATTGTTATTCCAAACATGGAAATGTGATGTCTGGCACAATTCGATGCCTAGTAGATTTTAAATTATCATCCACTTGCAGGGCCTCTGAAACTTGTCATGCAGTGTAGATTTCCAGCTTTTTTTGCTTTGTTTTCCACTGCTCAGATGAAAATCAATCCAAACATAATTTCCAATGTATTGAAGATTAAAAAAAGGGTCAGAAGTTTGAAATGCTTTATTAATGTGTAATACAGTCATACAGCATGGAAATAGGCCCTTCAGTCCGATTTGCCTATGCTGATCAAGATGCCCCAACCATGCTAGTCTTACCTGCTTGTGTTTTGCATACTGTATATCCCTCTACCTTTCATATCCATGTACCTGTCCAAATGTATTTTAAATGTTGTTATAGTACCTGCCTCAACTACCTTTTCTGGCAGCTCATTTCCATTTCCCCACCGCACTCTGTGTGAAAAAATGGCCCCTAGGTTCCTATCCCATCTCACCTTAAAATGACATCTTCTGATTCTTGATTCCCCTACTCTCAGTAAAATACTGTGCATTCACCCCATTTATCACACAAATGATTTTACACACCTCTGTAAGATCACGCCTCCTGCGCTCCACAGAATAGCTGTGTTCAACCTCTCCTTATAGCGGAGGTATGTCCCAGAGGACTAGGTTTAGGGTGACAGTGAAAAGATTTAATAGGAGTCTGAGGGGTAACTTTTTCACACAAAGGGTGGTGGGTGTATGGAACAAGTTGCCAGAGGAGGTAGTTGAGGCAGTGACTCCCAACATTTAAGAAAGAGTTATCCAGGTACATGGATAGGACAGGTTTGGAGGGATATGGGCCAGACGAGGTCAGAGTGGACTAGTGTAGCTGGGACATATTGGCTGGTGTGGGTAAGTTGGGCCAAAGGGCCTGTTTCCACACTTTATCACTCTATGACTATAACTGAGGCAGTGTGTTCATTGTTGGTGATGTAAGTAGCCTGGTTTAGTGAGGGGAGGAAAAGCATGTAAAATTGAATATTATAATAATCAGTAATTTCCCATCCACCAATGTTAGTCTGCAATGAGTTTTTTTTTACAGGAAGCCAAGATGGATCATCCTTTCAGCACCTCTGACTGAACATGGTTATGAATGCTTCAGACTTTAGCACTTGCATGCTGGGTCCTGTCATTGTTGAAGATGGGAGTATTTGTGGAACCACCTCCTTTTGTTCAATATCTAGATGCTTTTAGGAGTCTAAAGTTTAGATCTCAGCTATTGGTTATAAGATTGTTTAGCTCTGTCTAGTGAAACTGTTTTTTGTTCAGTAGTTCTGTATTAAGGAATTTAAGTCGACCATTTGGTATGATTCTGGAGTCGCATATCTGCCAAACGGGAAGGGTGGCAGATTTCTACTTAAAAGGCATTTGAAATTTTGTGACATTTTGGTAATTTTATGGTCATAAAGGGAGCACTGAATACAGTGGATGAGGTTAGAGGAGGTGCACATCAACCTGTCTCACCTTGAAGAACTGCTGAGGTCCCTGGATGGATGTGTGGGAGGATGTAAAGAGACAGGTGCTACATCCAGTGGCAGACTGGCCAGGGTGTCAGCTTGCCCGATGGCAAGTGGGCCCCTGATGAAGCGGGCCCCCTATATCAAGTGGGCCCCTGATGAAGTGGGCCCCCTTTGTCTCCTGGCAACCAATATTTTTAGACCCAGTCCGCCACTGGCTACATCTACAGTTTCAGGGGAATGTAGTTGTGGAAGGTGTCGTTTGGGTGGGAAGGGATGAGTGAACCAAGAAGTTAGAGGGAGTAGAAATGTGTGGGGATGGGGATGGTGGTTTTCTCTGATAAACTACAATTTATTTTCATTTATTACAAATATTATATCGTCAAGTTATTTTGCTGAGATTACCACAGCTTGTTGCCTACTCTGGCTAATAGCCATTTGACAAAGTCAAGCTGCAAATCTTTATCTTTTTTTTTACACTTTCTTATCACTTATGGCTTTTGCGTCATTCTCTGTCTATTTCCAGATTCTGTTCAGTGAATTAGTGCAATGATATTAAAGAGAAATTAAATATTAAGACACTGATTTGAAAAAAAAATCGTTACCATTGGTCCATGTCAACAAAGGAAAATCGTATGTTTTTACCAGCAGAAATAATTATTTTGATTATATGACATTATATTTAGATAACTGCTTAAATATGAATTTGCTTTATTTGTTCACGTTTACTGTGAAGGTTACAACAATTCTCACTGTCATTTTTAAATGTATAAGACTGTGCCACCTTATGGCAATTAGCAAAAACTGCATCTCAATTGAATACATTTTGGTAAAAAAGTGAGTGATTTTTGATTGGAGAAGTTTTTTGTCCTTGAGATGTCCCAAAGCATTTCATATCTAATCAGGTACATGTAAATGTTAATTAGTGTAGTAGTATCTGCTGAGATAGCAGACAAAGCAACATCCAGCATCTATTTGAAATAGATGTTGAGACATTTCTGGTCTGATGGTATTTGAGGAATAAAGGTCTCTGGCTCGTAGTAAGAATCATGAATGGCAAGTGCTGTTAATGTACTGGCAACCACAAAATTCAGGCCAAAATTACTGCTTGTAAATAATTGACATTTAATATCTTATTGTTTTGCAGATGATGGAAATGCTTAAGAAAGTAAGGTATGTATTTTGTAATTATGATTCTGCAGGTTTAGTTTTATCCATATATGATTGCTTTCAGTCTGTATTCCTGGTTGACCATGAATACATTCATTGCAAATGCAAAGACCTACTTACAAGTCCAACATTTTCGGCACAATAATTAATTTCTATCAGCAAACTTATGTAGGCTTATTTGTACCATAAATTAATAAACAAAAATATAAGTAGGGGTTCTCTGTATGACACTTGGGTTTGGCTTCTTCCTGACAAACAATTCATATTACAAGGATTTAGCAAACATTTTAAAGTAAACAGTCCCCTGGAATTATAAACGATTGCAGATGTTTTAAATGTGATATAAAACAGAAAATGCTGGAAATATTCAGCTGGTCATCTCGATTCCATTTCTCCCTACAGTTAACACTTAGGTAAATCAACGTTGTTACGTGTATTATTCCCATTACAAGAAATATAACATCAGAGGCAGGGGCCTGGAATTGTTAACACCCACTTGATGATCGAAGAGCAGTAGGGTCCGGAGACACAACTTGAGGCGGTTCAAGACCCTCTCTTTAATGCAGACAAGATCATTGCCATTTAAAAAAAATTGAGGTTTGAACATCTGACCAGATCAGCATTTTTTTGCCTATCCATAATTGTCCTTGAGAGGGTGGTGAGACATCTTAAACCTCTGTAGTTCTCTAATGCAGGCACTCTCACATTCCTACTGGATAAAACATTGCATGATTTTGGAATGATATAGCATTGTGACAGGCAGCATCTCTGGAGAGAAGGAATGCATGACATTTCGGGTCGATACGCTTTGTCAGACTGAAGAAGGGTCTCGACCCGAAACGTCACCCATTCCATCTCTCCAGAGATGCTGCCTGTTCCGCTGCATTACTCCAGCATTTTGTGTCTACCTTTGATTTAAACCAGCATCTGCAGTTCTTCCTACACATAGGAACATTGTGATATACTTCAAAGTAAAGGGCCTGTCCCACTTGGGCGTCATTTGCACGTCACGTCACGTCAGGATTTTGTGAATCCCAAAATCCTGGGGCACCGCGCCCGACCGCACGTCACACCAAGCGCGCGTAATGCACGTGTCAATGGTGTTGCATTGTGCATCATGTCACATAAATGACGCCCAAGTGGGACAGGCCCTTAAGGCTGCTACATCAGAGTGTTCTGGTACATTTGCCACTTTTGTTCTTCTTGATGGTAGCATTTGTAGCTTTGGGAGAGGCTATTAGGGTAGCCTTTCAAGTACCTACAGTGCATTTTGTAGATGGTATACACTGCACGAGTTGCTGGTGCAGCAAGTTAATGTTTTGGGTTAGGTTATCAAAAGGATTGCTTTGCCTTGTATGGGGACAAGCTTCTTCCGTGTTGTTATACCTGCACTCAAGGCAAATAATACTTCATATTTGAGTGCCTAGTGAATAGTGGTAACGTATTAGAGTGCTCAAAGACTCAATTGCCAAAGTGCCCAACGTCTGAGCAGCTACATTACTTGCAGCACATTAGTAAAATTTCTGGCTTATGCTGCCCTGAGGATGTTAATTGGTAATGTCAATGAGATTGAATATTACAAATCCATGGCTACATTTTGCTGCATGCAGATAGAAACTAGATTTGAGTTGAATGAAATCTCATATTGTAGAATCATCAGTATTCCCATTTTCATCCTTGCAGGTGGTCATTGATGAAATGTGTAGGAAGGAACAGCAGATGTTGGTTTAGACCCGAAACATCACCCATTCCTTCTCTCCAGAGATGCTGTCTGTCCCGCTGAGTTACTACAGCATTTTGTGTCTGTCATTGATGAAGTAACTCAGAGGGACAAGTCGCATTTCTGGAGAGAAGGAATGGGTGACGTTTTGGATCGAGACCCTTCTTCAGACTATATCAGTCTCAAAACATCACCCATTCCTTCTCTCCAGAGATGCTGCTTGTCCTGCTGAGTTACTCCAGCATTGTGTGTCTACCTTCGATTTAAACCAGCATCTGCAGTTCTTTCCTACAAAGAAAATTGGCAATATTTACCAGGTCAGGCATTTTCTGGGTAGAGAGAAACTTTAATTGCTCAGATCAATGCCTTGGACATAATCAGACAGATCATTTGATGAAATGTCAATCAAACACAAAAACATCAATTGTTTTTTTGCACTACTGCCTGATCACTTACAGCTATTTTAGTGGCAACACAGCGGTGCAGCAGTAAAGTTGTTGTGCTCACAGCACCAGAGACACGGGTTTCATACTTACTAGAGGCGCTTTCCTCACCTTTAATTAATAACTGGCTGGTGACAATTAACTGGATGGGATTTCTTCAGAGGACATTACTGGACAATTTTCCATCTTGTTAGAAACATCAGGTTGAAACCATATTGAAGAAAATTAGCAGGAACTACAACTGATTCCAGAGCACAACTCTTCAATACTCAATACTACAGCTGGAAAGTTAGAGTGCAAAAGCATTTGCTGTAATCGGTACTCTCAGCTATTTCCTGATATAATTAAGTGAATCAAATTGGTGGGAATCATGAGAGAAAACATATTCATTCAGCTCTTCCAGGTGAAACGGGTTTAAATGTTTCAGCCTTATGTACAGCACACACATGCTGGACCCTGCCACAAATGAGGATGCCTCAGTCTCCTCTTATGGTGTTCAACTCTATACCACCTTCCTAAATAGATGTGAACATACTGTAGTTTTGATCTGATGCACCAGTTGTGGATTGCTTACCTTTGTTACAGTTCAGCACATCTTTTTTCAGATGGGTATGATGGGAGAAGTACATTACTTTGCAGTTTTGTTGCTGCTGTTGGTCTAGTGTCTAAGGGATGCTCAGTTGGAGACATAACAAGTGCTCCAAGTCTGTGCCACAAATTTTGGTGGCTATACACAATGGGGAGGAGAGACCTTGGCTTGAACTCGGGACTTTATCTCCATGTGACTGCTGCAAGCTCTTCCACAAGTGCTTGCATGGATAAATGTAAATGCAGCAAGTGGACCAATTGAGAAGGATAAGGTTAACTAGTCATTACTCTGGCACAATTGGTATTTATGACTTCACCATGATCAAACCACTTTATAGAAACCAGTAACCATTTTCTAGAGTATATTCTACACCCTTATTACTTTCTACTATTTAACATAGCAAAGTACTCAGTTACAGGAGGATTGGAGATAATAGTCATGTTTCAACTATTTAAAAGAAAAATAGGCCAATTAGGCTGAAAGCAATAGTGGCTAGATTGATCATTCTAGTTTTATCAGAAGCCAAAAAAAATGTAAATGCTATTCATTACTTTTCATAAAAGTTATTTGCATAATCAAGCAGCATTAGTACAGAGAGAAATAAGTCCTTGACCAGAAACATTGACTGTCAGAACCAAAAAAATAGAAATAGGCTGGACATTAAGATATTGCCTTTTGTGGGGCCTTGTTACTTACAATTATTTCTTACATTATATCACTGACTAATACTTAGTTCATGAACTACAAAGCAGTTTGGAACATTTGAGGTTGTGCAATTATTAGTGGCAGTCTTTTCCCTGCCGCACTTAACGAACGCAGCAGTACAGCAAAATGGTGATCTTTCATTGTAGATACAATTTACACATGTAAATATTTGAAATTCAACCAGCTTTTGTTCAGCCTTAGAGTAAAATTCATATACAAATCTTTAAGTCTTTAATATTTTGAATGCCAAAATTTTATTTAAAAATATACATGTATATTTGTGGCCAGATAACGATTAATGGGCGGAGAGCTGCTTTAAAATCAAATATTTAATACAGGTTGTTCTATTATAACATGATAGGTGCACATCCAAGAAATTCCCACGTTTTAGCAAAATCACAATCATAAAGGGGCTAGAGTATTTCAGACTTGCAACATTTTTGGCACTGCAAGCTAAATAAGGTATTATGTTTACAATGTTTAATAGAAGGAATTGCTAATCAATTTCAACATCCACCCACTGTTAAAGTAGAAGCTGTATTCTTAAGAGGCGATGGTGTTCGATTACTGCAAGGTTACATGGAAACATGTTTCTCCCCAACTTTTGTCTGTCAAGTTCAAAGTAATTTAACTAATTGTGTACCTGGTATTTACAATAAGCTTTTCAAAGTACCCCCAATTCTAACAGCAAGCTTTTCCATCAAATGACATATCCACACTTTCCACCCCATAGAGTCTGCACAAATTCAATTGTGAAAGAAACTCTACATAGAAATAGTAAGCCTTCAGATCCAGGTAGTCAGACATTTGACTGCCAAGGTACATGTCCACAGTATTAATGTATATATTAGAATAGAGAAGCAACAAGGTGAAACCCATGATCTACAGAAAGATTAATATAGGACACAGTAAAGAATAGATTCCAGGCCGACAGTTGAATGAGCATGATTTTGCACATTATAGTACAATTCAACATCCTACTGGTAGCTCAACTGGGATAAGGTGAGAAAGCTCAAATCTCAAAACAAAAGTCCTTCTTGAATGCAACACCTTAACTAGATCTAGTTTCTGATGAACTGTTAAATTACTTTTGGAAACAAAAACTGAAAATATATGGGAATACAAAATCCTCATTTGTCAAGAATTTTAATTACTTAAATGTATTTTAATTCCCAAGCCAATTATACAATTATTACTACAAACCTTTGTAACTTACATGATGAAATGCAACATGTAAAACTTCTTGTTGATACATAATGATCAATCTATTTTATTTTCTGTGCTACTTCAGGCAATTAAAGATAACTGCTAATTTTATCCACACCAAATAAAAAAGGAAGCTCTACTGAAGATCTCAAATATTCCTGCAAACCGACAAAATATGGAGTAAATTGTTATGTTCAAGACCCAAATTGTGGATTTGCAAGTGTGCCATCAACTTGAGTGCCACAAGAGATCATATTTACTTTGTTTTGAGTTAAGAGTCTAGATTTTGCAGAGAAAGTTCCTTCCAGAAGAGAATGCATACCTACCTCCTGAGGTTAATTCTCTAAGATGAACAGTTGAGCTGTGCTGTGAATATTTTGTACATGCACAGCAACAATTCAACAGGCGAAAGTTGAAATCTAGGTTTGTTCTCCTTTCCAGTGATTGGATTTTGTATTGTTACAATTGTCAATGTTTTATGTTGTCTTTATGTAAGCAACCCAATGGCTTATAATATCACAAAGGGAACATATTTCACATCACATGTCAGTATGTTATACAACAGTTGCGTATCTTGGTTTGTCACTCAATATTTATGTAACCACACTGAACTCTAATATTGGTCTCTGGTGATTTGTCTTATTGATTTTGCTTTTAAATATACCACTTAGAGATCAGCCTACCTCAATGTATTGTGAAAATGTGTATTACTAGACTTGTGACGTCTTTGGACAAATATTGCAGCTTACTCAACTGATAAAAGATTAGTGACTGTTCAAGCTATAAAGGGCAAATGTATTACAGAAGTTAAACATTTGTGGTTTTATTACAATACATGTTTGCAATAATCACCTTAATTTTCCAGAATTAAATAACTGGTCTTAATGTAGCAGCCATATTTGCACCTCATAAAAAACTGTATCTAATTAGCAAAATGCTACAGTTAATAGTTAATTTAAAGGCAAAGTGCATATCAGACTAGCAATACTTCAAGAGATGTTGTTATAGTAGATGGAAGAGACATGGTAGACACTAAAATTTGTGTTTCTAGTGGTTCATTGGGATTAGCACCAAGAAATTGTCTACAGGCATCCACGTGATAGTATGCAGGAACAGAAATATGTATAATACATTTTGTCCATGAAAATTGTTCAGCAATTCAAAATACCATAATGTGCAAACTTCAATGACTTTTGGAACAGATGAACCTGTCAATGTTTGTTGCATAACAATTTGGGCTGATTTTAAGCTTAAATTAGTTTGTGTATGTGCCATTTACCTGTATGCCTTTACAGTGGCAGCTATAAAAATTGCTCTTTCGTCCTTGTAGTATGGTGTGTCAAGTTATTTGTGTTGCAGAGATCTTAGTGGCATCAAAACCCAAACCTATGCTTAATCTTTTACTGTTGTTCCATATCATATACCTACTTTAATAATGTGGGGCACCTTTGGATCTTCGTCCAAGGACAAAACATTAAAAATTTGAAGCATAAATATTGTATGCAGATTTAGTCTTAACTCTTATCCCAAGCAAGGTATTGACAAAACATCTTCAGTTGGGGAAAAAGTAATTAAATAATTTGTAACCAGCCATGGATTTTACCATTATCTTAAAAAAGTTTAAAATGGCAATCAGCAGCATTATAGAATCATTTACATAACTGCTTTCATCTAATCTACCACTCGCCAAGTTTTCTCATTTAGATCAACCAAATACCTTTTTCACACCCAATTTCTCAATGCACTGCCTGAAATCCAAAAAGGTGAACAGTGATAAATATTGAAAATTATGTTTCTTCCAAAAGCTGTGTGGTTAAATTTCAAATCATTCTTTGAAATACAAATTTCCAGGATGCAACACGGACCTGCAATTCTGGAAATACAAATCATTTTATGTTCATAATATTATTCTAGAGGTCATGTGAACAATTCAGAATTTAACTAGGGGAGAGTACTGGACCATGTTACATTAATCTACTCAAAATATCACTTACATAAATAATTAGATTTAAAAGTGCATTAATATAATATATATATATATATATATATATATACTAGACCAAGTGCAGACCCGTTGGGTCTGGACACCGAACTTGCTTTAAGACCCCGGGGTGTGAGATCCCGAACGTGCTTCAGAACCCGGGGTTTTAGAGTCCGAACGTGATTCATACAGTGAAAATCGCTAGTGAAATAAAGATGGCGTCGTTTTCAGAGCAGAGGCGGTCGACAGCAGCCGTTATGGTGGCTGACCGGCAGGAGGAGACAAAATGAGTGAGGGGGGGGGGGGGGGGTTATGGAGTTTATTACAAAATGTGTACATAAATACGACGAAATGTAATCAGGATGGCTAATCGTAAAGAAAAATGAAATCCTCTACCGAAATGGAAAAAATCTCGGCGTTTCTGCGTGCGGTGTTGGCGTAGCGCGGTATCAAAGGGCTGGCTGGCACAAGTCAAGCAGACACAATACACACAGAGTTTTAATATTATACTCGACCAAGTGCAGGACCCGTTGGGTCTGGACACCGACGTGCTTAAGACCCTGGGGTGTGAGATTCCGAACGTGCTTCAGAACCCGGTTGAAAATCATTAGCGAAAAAAACCCAGAACATGTTTCAGACACCGGATGGAAAATTCAGAACGTGCTTCAGAAACCGGGGTTTTAGAGTACGAACGTGATTCATAGCCCGTGGTTAAAATCGCCATGTAAAAAAAGATGGCGTCATTTTCGGAGCAGAGGCGGTCGACAGCAGCCGTTATGGTGGCTGACCAGCAGGAGAACAAAATGAGTGAGTGGGGGGGGGGGGGAGGTGATAGATTTTATTAAAAAATGTGTACATAAATACGACGATATTAAATCAGCAGTGGCTAATCGTAAAGAAAAATGAAATCTACCGAAACGGAAAAAAATATCGGCGTTTCTGCGTACGGTGTGGTGTAGCGCGGTATCAAAGGGGCTGGATGGCACAAGTCAAGCAGGCAGCCAGCCAGCCACCACACACAGAGTTTTAATATAATAGCTAGGACCTAAGTGCAGACCCGTTGGGTCTGGACACCGAACGTGCATTTGCGGGGTGGGGGGGGGGTGGGGGCTGTGGCGTCACACTAACCACCCCCTTTCCTCCAAAGCACGGAATCCGGCGCCCACAAACACACACACCCCTTGATATTATTTTGATTTTTTAATTTGCTTCTTTTATCCATCTATTGGTGAGGAAGAGAGCAGGGGGTAGGGACAGTCCATCTATTTCCCCATTCCCTATCACCCCCAATCCTTTCTCTTATTACCCACACACGTGACAACGCCCTTCGACACAGGCTGCGGGGTGGGGAGAGGGAGGTGGAGGAGAGTGGGGAGTGGGGAGTAGGAGGAGAGCTGGGAGGGCAGGAAGGGTGGGAGAGGGGATGTTAGAGGTGGAGAGAGGGATGAGGGGAAGGGGAGAGGAGTAGGGTGGAGAGAGGAGAGGGAAGAGTGGGGAGTGAGGGGCAGAGGGGGAAGCGGGGAGTGGTGCAAGAGAGAGGGGAAGGGGGGTGGAGGGGAGATGGGGTGAAGAGGGGTGGTGGAGGGGGAAGAGAGGGGGTGGGAGGAGAGAGGGGAAATAGTGGGGAGGGAGAGTGGAAGTAGGAGGGGTAGGGACAGTCCATCTATTCCCATTCCCTATCACCCCCAATCCTTTCTCTATTCCACACACGTGACAACGCCCTTCGACACAGGCTGCGGGGGTGGGGGGGGAGGGGCTGGGGCTGCTGCAAAGGCATATGTAAATGGCTCCATTCCGATTGGACATCTGTGAGCATCGGGCATTGTGACATCACACAAGTGAACCTTCACTATCATTCTATAGCTGAGAGCTGTTTTTTATCACTAACCAA
>JAXLNO010004671.1:0-36742 GCA_038087875.1 Malacoraja senta
CATCAATGACATCTAATGCGGCGAATTCTGCTCCTGCGATATAGATGGTGACAAGTACAATTAATCTCTTCTATGTCGCTTAGAAAACATAATAGGATTCACCCACTGTTTTTCCTTTTGATCCGTACTTCCCAAATTCACCAAGGATTCCAGAAAAAAATCGATGCGTTACCGTCAACCTGCTGGGAAAGGTAAACAACGAGCAACATTTCGCAAGTCAAAGGAAACTGGACACTGGGCCGCAGTCTGGCGCAGATCGTAGAGCTGCTGCCTCACAGCGCAGGAGACCGCGTTCGATACTGACCTCTTGTGCTAACTGTGTGAAGTTTGCGTGTTCTTCCTGTGAGCACGTGTGTTTACCCGGTGCTTCAGTATGCCGTGTGACTGGAAATCCTGTTATGACATTGGCCGCAGGATTCTGTTCATTATTACTTCCCAAAATTCATCAATATCATTTTCCTTTCAATGCACAAAATGTGCGGGCGACACGAGGAAAAGGAGCAGCTTTCCAAATTAATACATCGATTCACTTTCATACGAAGTATTGTGAGAGTAATATTCTCCTAGAACAATAAATTATAGATGTTTGAATTTTAATTTCGTCTTTTCTATTTTTTTTAACTCAACATTTATTGACATAACAAAATACACATCCAGACAAAACAAAGAGACACACAAGTGACAATCGCAAAATGACAAACTACAAATCACCTAACCTCTATTAGCATCGCATCAAATCCTCTTAACATTCTATCATAGAAGCATCTTATTCACAGGCACCAGAGCAAGCTCATCCATTTATATCCTTAATCAATCTTGGATTTGTAATAGTACAGGTTTCCATATAATATTAAAGGCATCAGTCCTCAACTGGAGTTTAGCAGTTATACTTTTCATCAAGTATACATTTTCAATCTTTCCCTCCACTGTTGAACATTTGGTGGCATTTCCTTTCTCCATAGCACTGTTATCATCTTTTTAGCAATCAACAGCATCACCCCAAGCAAATATGTTGAATATCTGTCGCTGCTGGAGTATCTCCTAATATGAAACAAGCCGGTTCCAAAGGTAGATCCACTCCCAGAATTAATTTATTCTCTACCTGGATGTTTCTCCAGTACTGGTACAATTTGGGACAATCACAAAAAATATGTGTGTGATCACCGATCTTCCCACATTGCCTCCAGCATAAATTTGAGGGGTTACTGTATCTTGCCAGCACTAGAGCGGTCCTAAATACTCTCATTTTAATGTTCCATTCAAACTCCTTCCAAGAGGGCTGCTTGTCAGCTTGTGGCCCAAGAGACATGTCCTTTCCCATATTTCATCTGTAATAATAATGTTCATTTCCAATTCCCATTTCAGTTTTGTCTCTACAGTATTTCCTTTTGTACAGTCTTGAAGTCCTTGATATAAATGGGATATCAAATTCTTTTGTAACACTCCCTCTATAGTCATCAAGAACGTATTTTCCAAATTTGAAGGTAGTCTACATATCTGTTCCCAATCTACATGTGTCTGTAAGTAGTGCCGTATTTGGAGGAACCTAAAGAAATCCGACCCTGACAATCCAAATTCATTCTGCAAGTGCTCATAAGATTTCAAGACTCCCCCACAAAAAAGCTGGTCCACAGTAATAAGCCCTTTATCTGCCCAGTTTCTAAATCCCTTATCAATTTTGCTCGGTATAAAATTAGGACGAGCAGCTATCTTCATTGCTCTAGATATCGAATTAAAAAGATTTAATTGCTTTCTGATAGCTAACCACGTTTTCATCGTGAATTTAATCCAGTCGTTGTCTACTTTTAATTTCTTCCAATTTAAAGTTAGAAATGGGAGCCCAGCCAGGGCAATACTAGGCAATGCAATTTGTTCTATTTTCACCCATCCCGTTTCCTCGTCGTTCGTTAACCATGCTGTCAAGGTTCTCAGCTGCGCTGCCCAAAAATAATATTTAAAGTTGGGCATATTTAGGCCCCCTTTTTGTTTTGATAACAACAGTGTCTTAAGTCTGACTCTGGGTCTCTTATTTTGCCACACAAATCTTGTCAAGTCTTTGTCTAACGTCTTAAATGCCGCGCCAGGGACCACTACTGGTAAAGATTGAAATAAGAAAAGCAGTCGGGGCAAAATGTTTATTCGCACAACTTCTACTCTACCAATTAGAGATAAAGGGAGAATATCCCATCTGTGCATGTCTGCCTTCATCTCCTTGAGTAATTTACCATAGTTAACTTCATACAATGCGGTGATAAAAGAAGTGATGACAATACCTAAATATCTAAAACCCTCCCGAGACCAGTGGAACCTGACCTGCTCATTTAATTGCCAGGGCCACAGACCTGACAGCATAATTGCTTCTGATTTTGAGTCATTTATTTTATATCCCGATATTTCTCCATATTCCTGTAAAACTTGCATTAGGCGAGGCACAGAGGGAATAGGATTACTCACATAGATCATAACATCATCTGTAAATAGTGAATTTTGTTGTCCCCCCCCCCCCCCATCATCTTTAATGCCCTCAATATTATCATCTTGCCTAATAGTTTCTGCGAGCGGCTCTAAACATAAGTCAAAAAGCAGGGGACTCAAACTGTCTCCCTGTCTAACTCCCCTCTTTAATTAAAACAACTCAGAGCAACATCCATTTACCCTCACTCTTGACTTTGGATTTAAATATAATGTTTTCACCCAATTAATAAATGTTGTGTGGAACCCCATTTTATAAAGTGTATATTCAAGATAGACCCAATCTACTCTATCGAAAGCCTTTTGAGCATCTAAACTTAATAGCATTGAAGCCTGATGCTTCCTTTTTGTACATGTCATGATATTCAGGACCCGCCTAATATTATTGGCTCCCTGTCTACCCGGTATGAACCCTATTTGATCAGGATGTATCAATAGTTTTATAATTTTTTGGGTTCTCTTGGTTAATATAGCACTGAGTATCTTTAGGTCATTGCATAAGAGACTTATCGGTCTGTAGCTTTCACATCCTGTGGGATCCTTCCCTTCCTTATAAATAACAGAGATTATAGCCTCGGCCCATAATCTCGGTGGGTTACCTTCAGCCAAGGCATAATTATAGACTCTAGCCAGAATCCGAGAAAGCTCGTTCTCAAAACATTTATAAAACTCTCCTGGAATCCCATCCGTCCCTGGGGACTTGTTGTTCTTTAATTTTTTTATTACTTCTTTTAGTTCCTGTTCTTCTATTTGTGTTGTCATACTTCTCGCTTCTTCTTGACAAAGGCATTTTTAATCCAGAAAAGAAAGTTCTGATCTTTTCCTCTTTATCTATGATTTCAGGAGAGTCGTATAACTGTTCATAGAAGGATGCAAACGCTTCTGTGATTTCTCGTGGTTGTTAAACTACATTTCTAGAAATCGGATGTAGAACTTTGGAAACTACTCGATTAGCCCGCTCCTTACGCAACTGAAATGCCAGAAGGCGACTAGCCCTGTTACCCTTCTCATAGAATTTTTGGTTTAAGAATCGACGGGCTCCTCCCGCTTTATATGTTAGAAGCTCTTCTAGCTCATGTCTTTTTTGTTTTAGTTCCTTTAACAGATTCTTGTTTCTATTGTTATTTTTGTGTTCTACTTCTAATATCTTTATTTTACTTTCCGCCAGATTGCTTCTTCAACCTATTCTTCCTTACTCTACTCGATATTTCAATCATTTTGCCCCTTATTACTGCTTTTGCACCGTCCCAAGGAGTGGATAATGTTACTTCACTATTGTCATTGTGGTCAAAATACTCTTTAATACAATTCCTAATTTCCTTTGTCACTACGTTATCTGTCAATAAAGAAATGTTTGCTCTCCAGTATTTAAAACTCTTTTCAGTTCCTAACTCCAAGATAAGGATTATGGGCGCATGGTCACTGATTGTTATTGAACCAATTTTACAATCTACCACTTTATATGTATATTGTTTGAGAACACAAAGCATGTCTATACATGAGTAACTCCCGTGCACGTTCGAAAATAAACTATAATCCCTCCCCCTTCGATTTTTATATCTCCATGAGTCTACTAATCCTAACTCCCCAAGCATATTATTTAATATTTTGTTGTTTTTTTTTGGTTGTACTCATCTGGCAATCTATCCAGCCTCCCATCAAGGACCACATTGAAATCACCACCTAGTATTATCATACCTTTGGCATTTTCTGCAATTATATTTGCAATGTCTCTAAAGAAAGAGTAATCATCTTCCGTTGGTGCATAAATATTTATAATCGATACTACCATCCCACTTATTGTACCAATTACCATTACATATCTCCCCAATGTATCGTGGAGTACTTTTTCCACAGAGAAAACTACATTTCTATTGAAAAAGATAGCCACTCCTCTCCTTTTCCCATAGGAGGCACTAAATACCTCACCGACCCACTCTCTTCTAAGCTTTTTATGTTCAGTTTCCATCAGATGCGTTTCCTGAATCAATGCAACTCCACATCCTAAATTTTTGAGTTGGCTCAGAATTTTTCTCCTCTTTATGGGGTGATTTAAACCGTGGACGTTATAACTTACTATCTTTAAATTAGTCATTATCCCACATTGTGTAATCTACTAGTTGCTTCCTATACCATTTTTGTTTCTTGCTCTGGTTAGCCTGTGAATATGCGCTGTACTCAAAATACAATTTACTAGGGTGCGATGTAACAATAAAAAACATTTCCCAAACTAACAAATCCATAAACAATAAATAAATCATTAAATCAATATACAATACAACTTTACACATGGGACAAAAATATATAAAGAAAAAAGGGACTTCCTACCTATCAAACCCATCTGGACACCCTGAACTAACTGGTGTACCAGCTCTTCGTCAAAAGGCGAAGAGGTGTGACTAGGTCTCTCCTGGATAGCCCACTTATGTGTGGTTGCAACTACAGTAAGGTTGCTCTAAATCCCACTTTGGGATTTTAGAATTACAATTATAACCAAAAATAAATGACAGTTATCTCCCTCCCGCCCCACCCGAGAGAGCCCCCCTCAGTCCCTCTCTTTGATAGTACATTTAAATCAATTAGAAAATATAATACATTACAAAACCAGCCGTATATGTGCTGTAAAACGTGGCATAATTACCCTTCATCAAGACAACAAAACAAAACCAGAGAGTATATGCACAAACTATTTACATATTATTTGTCTCGTCTTATACTATTATCTGATCGTATAGATGTTAATTGTCCACTTCAATAAACTCAATTGTCTCTTTCAGACATTTTACCATTTGCACATATGACCCACGTTTCTGTGGTTATTTCAAACTTGTCTATAGTCCATCCCCTAGGGTATCCAGTATGGTGCGAATATCTTCCTCTGACAGATTTGCCAATCCTCTCTGGCCGCTTGCTTTATTCGTCCCCCCTGACCAGTGGTCTCGCAGCAGTTCTCTATTCAACACATCTCTGGACTCCGGTCTGATGTAAATCCCCATCTTCTCCAGTGTAGGTACTGCCTCAGTCAATGTCTTGAAGGATTTAACTCCAGAATCTAGGAAGATCTTGAGCTGTGCCGGTAATGGAGACTTGGCTTTAATATTTTTCTCCCGCAGTTGATTGATCACCTGTCGTACATCCTTACGCTTTCTCTTGACTTCTGGCGAGTAATCTTGATCAAAATACACTCTGTCCCCATCATATATTATCTTTCGCTGCTTCCAAGCCTGTTGCAACACGAGATCGTTGTATAATAGTCTAAAAATCTGACTATTATAGATCTTGGTGGGGCTAGCTCTGCACTCGGTCTAGCTGCGAGGGACCTATGTGCTCTCTCTATATTAATAGGTAAATCTTCCGGGAGTTCTAGGGAATTCCTCAACAGTTCATTTACAAACTGGAACATGTCCTTTTTTTCCTTTCCCTCCGTGACTCCATATATCTGCACATTTTTACGCCTCGCTCGATTTTCCAGGTCCAGGCATTTCTCTGCTAACTTAGCTTCTCTCTGTAACAGGTAGTTAATCACTCTCTCGTGTCTTATTTCCTTATCTTCTGTTGAACTTACTCTGACCTCCATTTCCTTCAATTTTCCTTCCAGCTTTTCCATTCGAGCTGTTCAATCCTTCATTTTATCCTCCACTCTCGTTAATCTCTGTTTTGTATCTTCTGAGGCTTCTTTATGTTCTTTTCTCAATTCTCTCAACTCGGGGAGAATTAACGGGCTTTCCTTGTCGGACTCGTCGTCATTTGGCGGGACGTCTGTCAGTTTCTGACCTTCACTCTTTCCTTTTCCTCGGCGCTCGGACGCCTTTTGACGACCCATCATGTCAGACAGCCGTTAGCACTCCTTTCTCCTCGTTTATCACAGTAGTTATCTTTCTTATGGCTGGTTTGAAGAGGGCCTCCCGGGGAGCAGGTCGATTACACAGCCTTCACTGTCATGGCGTCACCGGAAGTCAATTTCGTCTTTTCTACAGCGGATCTGTTTACAATCGTTATCCTCTCCAGGAGAAAGTGTGGTCTCTGCAAATGTATCCCCCTCTATCTGGCATCCATGGCCGTCCCTGATTTAATGGTTCTGATATTCGAGGTAATTCTCTCAGAGATTACTATTTCCGTTTTCATTCCTCAACCGTTCTCACATTTGTAAGCTGCCTATCTTTTTGAATTGTATTTTCATAGATTGCTCTGTCTGGCTAACAGTGACTTTCATGTTCGATCAATTTGTCACTATTTGCAATCTGAATTTACGAGCAGAATATTGCACTGAGAAAACTGCGGCTTTGGTGATAGTACTGACGTGTATATTGAGTATTATTCAAAATATTCCAGTATATATTTCCCTCGTACCTCTACATCTGTTGACAACGTAGCTTGGTACTGTTGGACAACATCAGAATTCCATTTGCACCAATTTTACTGATCATGCTCCTCAACACCATGACAATAAGACACATTGAACACGCCAATAGAGTGAGGAGCATTCTCCGAGGGAGCAAACATACCCAGACCGGCGCAGATATCGAGGTGGAAAATAGAATGAAGTGCGTCGTTCTGTTGCTGGCCATATCCGGTAGCTTCGTACTACTTTGGATGGTGACCTTCGTGTGCTTCCTGAGTGCATACTTCTTGGACGTTCACATTTTAGGATCAGATTACGACGATCCATTTACCATTGCAGAACAGTCCGGATATATGCCGAAGGCTCTGAGTTCCTGCACCATCACGTTTATTTATGCGGTGTCCCGGAAAAATTTCAGTGATTAATTAACAAATGTGATTAAGAGCCCATTCGTTTTCTTTTCCAATTCAATAAAGTGTTTTTAATGTCACGATGAAACAGAGAAGTATTTTCCAAATTACCTCGTGTTCTAGGTTACATTATTGCATCTAACGTTCCGAGATACCATTCGCACCATCGAGTCAATACCGACCGTCATGGTAATCCTTGCAGCACCTTTGCCCTTCGCACGCCTATTAAATGTATCCAATTACATGCCACTCAAACGCCCACAAACGCCCCAGCGTTTTATGATCAAATCATGGAGCCCATTAACTCCGTCAACCGATTTGCTTCTTTGGGACGTGGACGGGATTTGGAGACCACGAGATAAATCCCCGCGGTGGCAGTAAGATAAATGCGAAATCCACACGGTATCAGTGAACAGAATCAGAAGAAGGGGTCAGCAGATATATTATCTTCAATAGATAGACACACAATGCTGGAGTAACTCGTTGGGACAGGCAGAATCTCTGAAAAGAAGGAATGGGTGACGTTTCGGATCGAGGCCCTCCTTCAGACGAGCAGAAATTGATTTTAGAAAAAGGACACGTGTGGTGGAGTAAATCAGCAAGTCAGGCAGCATCTCTGGGGAACAAGGGTGGGTGACGCGATAACAAGGATCTTCATGTGTTGGTTTATGCCGAAGACAGAGACGAAACGCGGAGTAAATCGTCTTTGGAGAACATGGATCGGCGACTTTTTGGATCGGAACCCTTCTTCAGACTAAATAAGGTTTCCGACCCGAAACAGCACCAGACCATGTTCTCCAGGAATGATGCCTGATTCCCGGAGTTACACAGCATTATGTGTCTTTGTTACGTTTTGGGTCGATATAGTAAAGACCTGTGTGCCTTTTCTGGACCTTTTTATTTCCAACTGCCGGCGCGACATCAACTGCCTTGAATTCTCTACCCAACTTACCGATCTCACCCCTTCTGAACGCAGAGCGCTCCCCTCTCTCAGCAAAAATCCAGACATTGTTAGTAAACCCACCAACAAGGGAAATGACATTGTAATCTGGCGGGCTGACCTCTACCCACTGAGGTAAGAGATCAGCTCTCGCACACCTCCTCATACTTACACATCGACCTTGATCCCACGGACGCACACCCGGCCATCACCTCCCAGGCTGTTTCTGATCACAGCGCCTCCGGCGATCTCCCCTCCACAAGCACCATCCTCATCGTTCCCCGGCTACACGCTGTCCGCTTCTACCTCCTCCACAAAATCCACAAAGCAGACAGCCTTGGCAGACCCATTGTCATTGTTTTCTGCTGCCCCTTTGAACCCGTCTCTACTTACGTCCATTCCATTTCATCCCTCGTCTTGAGCTACTTCCAACCTCCGTCAACCACAACTCACTCGCCCTTCATCTCTTTAATAACATTAGCTATCGAGGCACCATTGCGTCATTCTCACCATGGTCGTTCAATTCCATCACATCTCTCTCCTGCTCTGAGTTTCAAGGCACTCCGCTTCTTCCTCGAATAGAGACACATGCAATGCCCCTTTCCTAACACTCTTCTCCGCCGGCGCAATATCTCCTCGCCCGGAACAACTTGTCTTTAGACTACTCTCACTTTCACCAAGTTAAAGGTAAAGCCACGTGGTCCCGAATGAACACTGGATATGCATACATTTTGGTCGGGTACGTCGAACAATCCTTGTTCCAGGTGTACATTTGCCCTTTCCTCCGTCTTTCACCGCCACATCTACGACTGCATCGGGGCTGCCTCCTGCATCAGTGATGTATTGGTTCATTTAATTTCCTTAAGCACTAACGTCCACTTTGCCTCCAAATTCACGAGGACAATCCCACCCACCATTCCGAGTGCCGATGAAATAATTTCAATTTCTTGATTGAAGCATTTTTTGAAACTGCACAATGTTTAGTTTAGTCGGTCAGTTTCGCTCATTCACGGTGTTGCAGGCTCAGAGAGTTGGAAATATCTGTCCATTAAACTAATCACTGCCGACTGACAGAATGTATGAGCGCACCTCAAACATTCACAGGTGGGTACCGGTCTAATTCTACACTCTACCATTGACTTGCAGGCGAGAATATTTCCAGATTGCAAAGCACAATACTGGCCTCTGTGATGCACAGCTATATATGGAGGTCGCTACAGCAGTAGACACAAAATGCCGAGTAATTCAGCGGGTGAGGGAGCATCTATGAAGAGAAGGAATTGTCGACGTTTCGGGTCGAGACCCTTCTTCAGACTGATGTCAGGGGAGGGGGCTGGACAAAGAAAGAATGTAGGCGGAGACAGTAAGACTAGTGGGAGAACTGGGAAGGGGAGTGGATGGAAAGAGAAAGCAAGGGCTACCTGAAGATTGAGAAGTCAATGTTCATACAGTTCGGTGTAACCCAAGCGAAATATTCGGTGCTGTTCTTCCAATTTGGCTGGGCCTCACTCTGACAATGGAGGAGGCCCAGAACAGAAAGGTCAGATTGGGAATGGGAGGGGGTGTTGATGTGCTGGGCCATCGGGAGATCAGCTTGGGTAAGACGGACTGAGTGGAGGTGTTCAGCGAAATGATCGCCGATCCCGCGCTTGGTCTCGCCGATATAGAGAAGTTGACACCAGGAACAGCGGATGCAATATATAAGGTTGGAGGAGGTGCAGGTGAACATCTGCATCACCTGGAAAGACTTTTTGGGTCCTTGGATGGAGTCGAGGGGGAAGGTTAAGGGACAGGTGTTGCATCTCCTGAGGTTGCAGGAGAATTACCAGGGGAGGGGGTGGTTTGGGTGAGAAGGGACGAGTTGACCAAGGAGTTACGGGGGGAACGGTCTCTGCGAAAAGCTGAAAGCGGTGGAGATGGGAAGACGTAGCCAGTAGTCGGATCCCTTTGGAGGTGTCGAAATGTTGGAGGATTATACGCTGTATGCGACGGCTGATGGGGTGGAAGGTGAGGACAAGTGGGCACTGTCATTGTTACGAGTGGCGGAAGGGGGAGGAAGAGCGGAGCTGCGGGATATCGGGGAGACCCCAGTGAGAGCCTCATCTATAATAGAAGAGGGGAATTATTCTGCATTATTGAAGCTGATTGGGCATGTTCCTACTTAAGTCAATGTCTATCTCTTTCATCCTGCTGGCATAGAGATAGACATCGGTTGTAAGTTTGCAGATAAAGCAAATATTGCTGGAAAGGGGGAAAGGCTGTCAAACTACACAGTAGATGTAGGTCAGATGTAGAAATAGGAGGGAAAATGGCAGTTGGGTTTAAATCCCAGTAACTGGGAGGTGTTGCATTTGGGGAGTTTAATGTAAGACGAAGCTATAAGGTTGACAACAGGACCCGTAACAACACAAAGGTGCAGAACGATGTTAGGGTCCAGATCCATAGCTCCCCAAAGGTGGCGCCACAAGCAGAAAGAAAGGTAAAGGAGGCGTACGGAATCCCTGCCTTCATTGAACGGGCTTTGATTGTGAAGGTCACGAAGTCATGATGCAGTTCTCTCACACTTTCGTTAGGACTCACTTGGAGCGTTGTGAGCAGTTCTAGCCGCCCGCAAATAGCAATGAGGTGGAGGCTTTGTAGTGGGTGCGAAATTTTCACTTGAACTGTATTAGTTACAAGGAGAACATGGACAAACCTGGATCGTTTTTTTCCATTATGACGAAGGTTGAAGTGAGACCTGATATAAATATATAATATTATGAGAGGCATAGATGAGATAGACAGTCAGAGACGTTTTCCATGCTGGGATGGACTAGAGGGCATATATTTAAGGTGAGAGTGTCAACGTTTAAAGGAGGTACACAGGCACGTTTTTTTTATTTGCAGGAAATGGAACGGGCTGCCAGGAATGGTGGTGGAAACAGTTGTGAGAATGCGGTGGAAGAGGCTTTTAGATTGGCACATGGATATGCGTGGATAATTCAACATTACCCTGCTGCAGGCAGCAGAGATTGCGAATATACTAACAAATATATGTTTGGACATAATTCTCTCTATTTTATGCAATAGAATAACGTAATATCTATTTTATAGAACAACCGACATTGCTGGCAGTTATTACACAATAACATACTTAGTAGCAATGTTACAAAATTTTGAGTTTTTAAAATAAAGTTTGCAATTTATCCCATCAGATGAAGCATAAAAAGAAGTTTAATTTGACATAATTCACTTTCATATCTACAGTATTAAAGAAGTTATGGCCATTTGCATACTCGGAAATTAGCATCTTGTTCCCTATTGCTTTTCCATTGACTTAACACAAAAGCTGTGATCGAGGACAGTTAAAAGCCCATAACTTTCTTAAAAATTAAGATAACTGAAAGAAACTTTCAGTTATTATAGATTGAAGCATTCTGAAACAAATATGAAACAATCTTACTTAGAAGACATGAAAGTAAAGCATATAATTAGTTAGTTACCTAATTGTAGCTAATTACAAAATTCAATTACTAGATCTAAACATCTATCAATTTCTTAAGAATAGATTAACATTTTTAAATAGCCTAAGTGTCCAAATAACATTCACACAATAATTCACAATATAACATAATTTTTAAATCTCATTTTCATGAATTTACAGGCCAAATGGAAGGAATTGAATGTTTAATACCTGTAAATTAATGGGGATTTAAATCATCTTGTGAGTGAGGATTTCTGGAACGCGATCGATTGGAACGTTCATTTGCGGTGAATTTAACCCCGTATTGGCATGTAAAATACTGCCGTTAGTTCGGGGAATAAAATCACCGTGTCGCATGAAAAAATGTGAATTAAAGGCTTCTTAAGAAGCACTTTTATACATTTAAAGAAACTACGTTCGTTTACCTGTCCCGCGTGTGAAATCCGTCCCCGTTATCGGCGTTGACGCTTCAGGAGCTGATTTTAAAATTACTCCAGCGCTGACATTGACGATTTAATAAAAATAAAAAATACACAAATCGCCACTAGGAACGATTTTTCAGCCAACGCTTGTACTCCAACAAAATATTAACCAGGACAAGGGAGGAGAAACCCGCGTTTTAACCCCGCCCCCCCCTTAAAGGCGCCAAAATCGCGCACACGGCCAGTGGCAGAATTACAGCGCGACTGAAGGTAAGTTTTGTAACATACCTATACTTAGCAGCCTCTAACGTGAGGAGGCTAAATTTGTTTGTTTAAGTGACTGACACTAATTCCAATGAATTTGCCTTGATTAGTATTCATAGGTTTTCTCTGGAGAATATGCAGCTAACTTTAACAACTTTAAAAGCCTGTCAGACCACTGGCAGGAAACGTCGATTATCTCTGGACATGGAGCTTCCGGTACTCAACCAGTTAGAGAACATCTTCTACCCTATCCTTGTCATCATTGGTGTTCCTGGTAAACGCTTTATTATTCTGTACCTATGTTTCACCGTCTAGCCTTTACTGTTAAAAATGTCTGTGTTATTACTTATTGCTTGAGTTACTGATCCAATTATTGTCACCGAAAATGTAAACTACACAATCGAAACAATTGCCAATAAACCCAGCATCGTTTAGACAGGCAGATGGACAAGCAGAGATCGGAAGATATAGACATATGTAAACGTGAGCTTTGTTTCAATTGGCGTTATATTTGGTATAGACCTTGTAGATTGATGCACCTGCCCTGTGCTGTACCCACAATACTTTAAAGGTACAGTATGGAAGCAGACTCGTTGGACACCGAGTCCACACCGATCATGGATCACCCCTTTACACCATTTCAATGCTATCCCACATTCTCGTTCACTCCTTACACACTATGGGACATTTTACAGTGGCCAATTAATCTACAAACCCGCACGTCATTCGGATGTGGGAGGAATTCGGAGAACCCGGAGTAAACCAACGTGGACATAGGCAGAACGTTCCAGGATCACTCATACAGGATTGGACTGTGTTGTGCGTTCTATTGTGTATGTTCCAGCGGTGCTCTTTGCTCTGTGATCGGAAAAAAAGCTTTCATATTATCGATATGGATCAGCAATACCTATCTGTCGATTGTCAATAATATAGGGCGCGTGTCCTAGGTTGGAAAATCGGGTATATTTCGTGCGTCAGTGGGGTTGGATTGGCTAAATTAGGCACGCGTTATGTTGCGGAGGCTGTGTAATAGAAAACACAAGAAACCATCATTGTGTTATAACTTTTCCTCCAAAGGAGAATCTGACGTGCTCCTGCCACGGCACACCTGGTTGTGCGCCTCATATTCACCGGTTATGTCCGTCGCACAATGAATTAACAGGTGTATACAGATGCGCGTTGCCGATCTGTAGTTGGTGCGGACGCTTCTTACTCCATCAACGGTGTGAAAAAAAATACTGTAATTATTATTAATCGCCAAATCGAAGTGGACTGATGACGCATGCGGTGAATGCTGCCTTAACGATATGAAGGGCGGCAAGTTCAGTCAATCTGGTCTGTGTCGCATCCAACTGTAATCGGTGTGAGTTTCCTTTGACGAGCTCTTCTCAATTTCCCCAAAGTTTCTGCAATGGGCCGATGCCCGAACGGCAACATATGGATAAGTAACCTACCAGCCAGCAGTATACGAGACGAACGATCAAATTGTATGCATCCCCAGAGGGAAATTGGTCTGCCGACAGTCACAACACACAAGGTACACGAAAACATGAAATTAAAAGAGAAAACAAAAATAAAAAGACAAGCGAGTGTTTGCTGGCTGCCGTGTGCACAGTACATTCACCGGAACAAATCAACAAACAAACGCAGACTTATCCCCTGGGCAGAGGATTCTAAACTAGAGCCCCCCCCCCCTACACCGGGTCCCCCTTTGTTCTCCCACCGTCCCTCACGGCGGTCCCCGCACGCCGGGTCCTCCATTGTTCTTCACAGCGGTCCTCCCACGCCGGGTCCACATTGTCATCCCCTCCCCCCCTCACGCTCATTGATCGCGGGTCGACCGCGAGGCCATCCCGCCATCGAGGCTCCCGTTGCCGCCGAGGACCCCGCTGCCGCCGAGGCCCCATCACCGCCGAGGCTCCCGTCGCCGCCGAGGCTATTTCGCACGTTGAAGGACAACGGGGCACCTGGCTGCACAATAGCGGAACTCGGAGTGTTGTTGCCATCCAGCACTGGAGACATGGTTTTATCCTGATCTGGGACATAGAAATATAGAAACATAGAAAATAGGTGCAGGAGTACGGCATTCGGCCCCTCGAGCCAGCACTGCCATTCAATATGATCATGGCTGCTCACCAAAAATCAGTACCCCGTTCCTGCTTTTTCTCCATATCCCATGATTGTGTTAGCCCTAAGAGCTAAGTGTAACTCTCTCTGGAAAACATCCAGTGAATTGGCCTTTGTGACAGAGAATTCCACAGATTCACAACTCTCATGGGTGAAAATGTTTCCCCCCCATCTCAGTCATAAATAGCCTTCCCCTTATTCCTAAACGGTGATCCCCGGACTCCCCCAACATCGGGAACATTTTTCCTGCATCGAGCCTGCCCAATCCCTCAAGAATATTATATGTTTCTATAAGATTCCCTCTCATCCTTCTAAATTCCAGTGAATACCAGCCCAGTCGACATATTCTTTCGACCCAGGGACGCTTCTTGAGTGGAATTTTCACGTGCTCCCTGTTGATTGCGTTGATTTAAAAGGCAGCTCTGGCTTCTTCCATATCTCAAAGATCCGGGCGCTCTAGATTCCTCTCACAACCCGTCCTGTATTGTCGGGGATCTGGATTCTGCAATTTGCTACTGGTTTGCAGGGAATGGATACGAATGTTGGATAACATTGAACTAGTGTGAATGGGTGATAGATGACCGGCACGACTCGGTGTGCTGTACAATCATTCAATCCATCAAGCAATGATCCAGGGAGAACATACGCCCGCACAGGGAGAAGGTGCAAACAGCACCAGTGACCAGTATCGATCCTAGGTCGCTGGGGCTGTCAGGCAGCAGTGCTCATGCTGTCCATTTGCCTTGAGGGAAAGGGTCGATAAAATCGAACGCCTTATAAAGCAAGTGCGATATGAAATATAGTTTACCAGAGGCGTGAATTGGATGCAGTATTTGCATTCATATCTATCGCGAAACCAATCTGCGACTGGTTGAGAGAAAGGTACGTCTGCCAACGACACATACCGTAGACTCGCTGCGATTTACTTCTATATCCAATGTATTAGACCTGCTTTGACTACAGAATGCTTCTTGTTTTAAAGTTGATGCTACGTTCTGCCTGCACATAGAAGGTTTTACGATAAGGTATGGCGCTGGACAGTGATATGCAAATTAGCCTTTATTCTTTGCTCTCCGCGTTCCTCCGTGGACGAGAGAATAGCCGTCACCATTAATTTGAATCAACCATACCCATCAGAAATTAAAAAATCTTTCTTCGATGCACTGTGGGTCTGTTTATGCAGTCATGTCATTTTACGCAATATTCTGTGCATTATAAGCTTCCGAACTGCACCTTCCGGGTATTCATTCAATAATCAGAGATGTGTAGGCGACACGAGTAAAAGGAGCGTGTTATATATTCCAGTCTGAGGAAGGGGCTCGACCCGAAACGTTACCTATCCTTCGGTCCATAGATGCTGCCTCACCCGCTGAGTTTATCCAGCATTTTTATCTACCTTCGCTTTTTCCAGCATCTGCAGTTCCTTCTTAAATATTAAAATACTCCATTTACGTTCGTTCGAACAACTGTGAAACTGATGTTCTCCTGGAAAAATGAATGTTGGTGATTTTGGTTTCGTGTTTTCCACAGCTAACCTGATGGCGATCACCTTTCTCTCCCGGGGAAAGAGTGGTCTCTCCAGATGTATAACCCTCTATCTGGTATCCATGGCCGTAGCTGATTTAATGGTTCTGATCTTCGAGGTAATTCTCTGCGAGTTGTCAGTTGCTTATTTTCCGATTATAGACTTCTCCCCATATCCCCTGTCTTCGCTATAATATCTAGCTATTACCTATCTTGCTATTTCCTTCCTCTACTGCTCACACGTTTAAGCTGCATTTTGTCAATGTATTTTCATCGATGGCTAACGGTGGCTTTCACCTCCGATCGATTTATCTCTATTTGGTCATCAGAATTTACGAGTAAAATATTGCTCTGAGAAAACTGCGGCTTTCGTAATAGCAGTGACGTGTATCTTAAGTATTACTCAAAATATCCCAATGTATTTTTCCCACGTACCGCAAGACATAATTCACAACGTGGCTTGGTATTGTGGCATAACCCCACAATTCTACATGTCACCGTTATGGGCAGCACTTTGGGTGATATAAACCATTTTATCTCCATTTGCGTCAATTTTACTGATTATTCTCTCAAAGCCCTGACAATCCATCACATTATACACGTCAGTAGAGTGAAGAGCGGGCTCCGAGGGAACAAAAAGGCCGAGAGCGGCGCAGATTAAGAGGTGGAGAACAAAAGGAAGTCCACCATTCTATTTCTGGCCATATCCGGTAGCTTCGTACTACTTTGGATGGTGACCTTAGGATCAGATTTCAACGAACCATTTACCATTTAAAAACAGTCCGGATATATGTTGGGGGCTCTCAGTGCTTGCACCAACACGTTCATTTATGGAGTGTCTCAAAGCAAATTTTGGGAGGAATTTAAAAAATGTAATTAAGAGCCCATTCGTTGTTTTTTTTCCAATTTAATAAAGTTAATGTCTCGGTGAAACTGAAAATCCGTTTCGAAATTACGTAGTCTTCTTTATGTCATTGCCTCCCACTGTCCGTGATACATTTTGTACCAGCGAGTCATTGCCGTCTCTCAGAGTAATGTCTTTCGTCACTTTACCCCTCCTCGCGCCCATACAATGTATCTCTATAATTGCCATGTAAATACTCACTGATGCTACAACAGTCCAGCTACCACAGGGCGGTATTTTACACGCCATTACTCTGTCAACCAATTGCGTCTTTAAGACGTGCAAGGGAACTAGAGCCCCCGCGGGAAATTCCCGCTGTGGTCGGGATCATATGAAATCCACACAGCACCAGATGACAGGATCAGAAGGGCAGTCTGCAGGTGCATCATCTACAGGCAGATAAGGCTTGTTAACTGCAATACTTTGCACGACATAGCAATTATCAGAATAGATATCTTGTTACAATTGGATATAAAAGTAATTTATCGACGGGTAAGTTGCTGTACTTTAACACAATTACCTTCAGATGTTCGTTCACATAAAATAATCTTACAATATGCTGGAGGTGTTCAGCCGGTCAGGCAGCATTTTGGAGAACATAGAGAGCTGACGTAATAACAAGGAACTACAGAAGATGGTTTCTATCGAACATTGACACAAAATGTTGAAGTAATTCAGCGGATCAGGCAGCATCCCTCGACGACGTAGATGGGCGACTATTTGGATCAGACGCTTCTTCAAACTGAACAAGGTTTCCGACCCAAAAAGTCGTGCTGATGATCCGCTGAGTTAAGCCAGAATGTGTGTCTATCTATAGATAGGTGACGTTTCGGATCGGCACCCTTGTCAAACACAGTACAGTCCTGACATTCAGTGTGATCGCAAATAACCGATTTCCCTCTTACCAAGGTGCAGGCGAAATTTGGGGGCACGGTGGTAGTGTTGTGGGCTCACAGCGCCAGATGCCCGGGTTCGATTCTGACAGGGACTACTGACTGTATGCAGTTTGAATCCGGGTTTTCACCCACATCAATCCTGGCTGATCTCTGCCACCTAATACCATTTCCTGCCTTCTCCCCATAGCTCTTGACTCCCGTTCTAATCAAGAACATGTCTATCTCGGCCTTTAGAATATCCACTGACTTGTCCTCCACAGCCCACTGTGGTAATGAGTTCCACAGAGTAACTACCCTCTGATTAATGATGTTCCTCCTCACCTTATTTCTAATCGAGCGCCTTAAATTCTGAGGCTATCACCTCTGGTCCTAGACTACCACCAGTGGAAACATCCTTTCAACATCCACTCTATCTACGCCTTTCATTATTCTGTAAGTTTCAATGAGGTCCCCGCAACCTTCTAAATTCCAGGGAGTAGAGGCCCAGTGCTGTCAAACGCTCTTCATATGCTAATCCACTCATTTATGGAATCATTTTTGTTAACATTCTCTGGACCCTCTCCAGAGCCAACACATCCTTCCTCAACTTACTCACAGTACTCCAAATGCGGCCAGGCCAGCGCCTTATAGAGCCTCAACATGACATCTCTGTTTTTGTTTTCCGGTCCTCTTGATATAAATGCCGGCATTGAATTTGTCTTCCTTACTACCTAATCGACTTGCAAAGTCACTATTTGGGACTGCCAAAAAGTTAATTTGCAAAGTGCCTTTGCACCTACGATTACTGGATTCTCTCTCAATTTACAAAACAATCTACGCCTGTATTCTTATTACCAAAATAGATAACTCCGCACTTTGCTATACTGTATTTCATCTGCCTCTTCTCTGCCCACACTCCTAACCTGTCCACGTCCTTCTGCAGAATCTTTGCTTCTTCTGCACTGCGTGCCCCTCCACCTATCTTAGCAACATCTGCAAAATTAGCCTCAAAGCCTTCAATCCCCTTAACCAAATAATTAATATACATCGTGAAGAGAAATGGCCCCATCACCGATTCCTGCGGAACTTGTCACTGTCCGCCCACCTGAACTAGTGCCATTTATTGCAACTCTTTGCCTTCCGCCATCCAGCCAAACCGCTATCCATGCTAGTATCTTCCCTTTAATACCATGGGCTCTCATCTTCCCCAGTAGCCTGACGTGCGGCACCTTATCGAAGGCCTTCTGACAATTTGGGTAAACAACATCTACAGCCTCCGCTCTGTCGGTCCTGCTATTAACTTCCTCAATGAACTCCAGCACATTAGTCAGGCAAGGTCTTTCCTTCACAAAATCATGCTGACGTCGCCTATTTTATCGTGAACTTAAAACCACTGCGTTACCTCATCCTTAATTGTCTCTAAAGTCTTAGCAACCACCGAATTCAGCCAAACCGGTCTATAGTTTCCGCTCTACTACTTTGCTCCCTTTATGTACGGCGGGGTGATAGTCGCAATTTACCAATCTTCAGGAACCACTCCTAACTCGTGATTCTTGAAATACCATAAATAATGCCTCCACAATCTCTGAGGCCACCTCTTTCAGAACCTTGGCGTGCCGTCCATTCTGTCCAGGTGACCTATCCACCCTCAGACGTTTGAGTTTTCCTACCACCTTCTCCTTAGTAATCACAAGGCGTGGAGAGGGAATCCTGGAGAGCCTCAGTATGACATCTCTGTTTTTGTTTTTCAGTCCTCCAGATATAAATGCTAGCATTTCAATTTGCCTTCCTTACTATCGATTCGATTTGCAAATTAACGTTTTGTGAGCACTGGTGCAGGATTCCCAAAAAGTTAATTTGCAAAGTCCCTTTCCACCTCCAATTCCTGGATTCCCTCTCTATTTACAAAATAATCTACGCCTTCATTCTAATTACCAAAATTCATGACTCTGCACTTTGCTATACTGGCTTTCATCTGCCACTTCTCTGTCCACCTTCCTAACCTGCCCAGGTCCTTCTATAGAGTCCTTGCTTCCTCGACACTGCCGGACTCTCCACCATCTGCAAACTTTCCACAAAGCCTTCAATCCCTATATCCAAATCATTAATATACAACGTGAAGAGAAGCGGCCCCAGCACCGATACTTGTGGAACTTCACTAGTCACAGTCAGCCCAATTTAAAAAGCGCCTTTTAGTACAACAGTTTGCCTTCTGCCACCCAGCCAACACGCTAACAATGCTAGTATCTTCCCTTTAATACTATGGTCTCTCATCTTCCCTCGCAGCCTGACGTGCGGAACCTTATCGAACGTATTCTGATATTCTAGGTAAACAAAATCTACCGCCTCCCCTCTGTCTGTCCTGCTATTAACTACCTCAAAAACGCCAGCAGGTTTGTCAGGCAAGATCTTCCCTTCACAAAACCAGGCTGACGTCGGCCTATTTTATCGTGAACGTCCGACTACTGCGTAACCTTATCCTTTATAATTGACTAAAATCTTAGCAACCACCGACGTCAGGCTAACCGGTCTATAGTTTCCGTTCCTCTGATTTGCTCCCTATATGTACAGCGGGGTGATATTCGCAATTCACCAATCTTCAGGAACCACTCCTAACTCAAGGGATTCTTGAAATATCTCAAATCATGCCTCCACAATCCCTGAGGCCACCTAGTTCAGAACACTGGGGTGCAGTCCAACCGGTCCAGGTAACTTATCCACCCGCCCTCAGCCATTTCAGTTGTCTTAGCACCTTCTCCTTAGAATCGGATGGCGAGGAAAGGGAATCGTGGATTCCCTTTGTAAAATTGTAAATTTGACCAGAGAAAAAGAAGCGTATGTCAGGTTGAAGTGAAGCGTATGTCAGGTTGAAGCGTATGTCAGGTTGGACCTAATCGGGTCTATACAATGTTATTGAAGGAGACCAGAGTGCAGATTGCTTGTTTTGGTGCATCTGCAGAAGCTTGGAAGTGTCACTAGAGACATACCGAATTTTCGCAGTCCCCGAAGGACGTAGAGACTTCAGTGGGTCTTCTTAGTTGTGGATTCATTGTGTGTCGTCCACACAGAACTATCAGAATATTAACGCCAAGCAGATTGAAGCTCTCAAACATTCCAACTTCCGTATCATTGAAGCTGGTGGGATATGTTCATACTGATGTCAATATATATCTTTCATCTGCTGTCATTGAGGTAGACATCGACAGGTTGGTTTTAAGTTTGCAAACAAAGCAATCATTGCTGACGTTTCGGGAAGGGAGGAAGGCTGTCAAAACTACACAGTGGGATGTTGGTCAGCTGCAGAAATATGCGGGAAATGGCAGATGAATTTCAATCCCAGTAACTGGGAGGTGTTGCACGTACGTCCACAAGTTGTATATGTAGAATTCGGCCCATCTCTACTCTACTCTGCCATTCAACCGTGGCTGATCTCTGCCGCCTAATCCCATTTTCTGCCTTCTGTCTATAACCCTTGACACCCGTTCTAATCAAGAAATTGGCTATCTCTGCGTTTAAAATATCAACTGACGGCCTCCACAGCCCCTCGTGGCACTGAATTCCACAGATTAACTACCTTCTGACTAAAAAAGTTCTTCCTCGTCTCCTTTCTAAAAGAGAGCCCTTTAATTCTGAGGCGATGACCTCTGGTCCTAGACTGTCGCTGCAGTGGAAACAACCTTTCTGTGCCTTTCATTATTCTGAAAGTTTCAATGACGTCCCCCCCCCCTACCTTCTAAACACCAATGAGTGGTGACCCAGTGTTGTCAAACGCTCATCGTTTGCTAACCCACATATTCCTGGAATCATTTTGGTATATCTTATCTGGACCCGCTCCAGAGCCAGCGCAACCTTCCTCAGATATGTGTCCCAAACCTGATCACAGAACTCCAAATGCTGCCTGACCAGCGCCTTATCGAGCCTCAGCATTACAGCTCTGTTTTCCAATATGCTTGATATAAATGCCAGCATTGAATTTACTACCAATTCGACTTGTAAATTAACTATTTGGCGGTCCTGCACCAGCACTCCTAAGTCCCTTTGCACCTCTGATTTCTGAATTATGTCCCCATTTACAAACTAATCAACGCCTTTATTATTATTACCAAAATGCATGACTCCGCACTTTGCTATACTAGATTTCATCTGCCACTTCCCTGTCCATTCTCCGAACCTGTCCAAGTCCTTCTGCAGTCCTTGCTTCTTTTCCACTGACTGACCCTCCACCTATATGAGCATCATCTGCAAACTAGACGTCGAAGCCTTCAATCCCCTTATCCAAATCATTAATATAGAAAGTTAAGAGAAGCGGCCCCAGCACCGACCCTTGCGGAACTTCACTGGTCACTGGCAGCCCACCAGAAAAAGCATATTTTATTGCAACTCTTTGCCACACAGCCAACCCGCTATTCATGCTAGCATCTTCCCATTAATAACATGGACACTCATATATTCCCGAGCAGCCTGACGTGCGGCACCTCATCGAAGCGCTTCTGAAATTCTAGGAAAGCAAGATCTACCGCCTCCCCTCTGTCTGTCCAGCTACTAACATTCTCAAAGAACACCAGCAGATTAGTCAGACAAGATCATCCCTTCACAAAATCATGCTGACGTCGGCCTCTTTTATCGCGAACGTCCAACTGCTGGGTAGCCTCATGCTTTATAATTGATTCTAAAAGCTTAGCAACCACCGAAGTCAGGGTAACCTGTCTATAGTTTCCGCTCTTCTGTTTTGCTCCCTTTATGTACAACGGGGTGATATCCGCAATTGACCAATCTTGGGGAATCACTATTACTCAAGTGATTCTTAAAATAGCACAAATATTGCCTCCACAATCCATGAGACCATCTACTTCAGAACCATGGGGGTGGGGGGGGGGGTGGGGGGGGGTGGGGGGGGGGCGGAGTCCATGGTTCTGAACAAGCCCAAGGAGATCGTAAACCTGACAAGGAAAAAATAAGTGTATGTCAGGTTGAAGTGTGTGGCTGGACCAAATGGGTTCTTTCCAAGGTTTTTGAAGGAGGCGAAAGAGCAGATATACTTATTTTGGTGCATCTGCAGAAGCTTGGAAGAGTCACCAGAGACATACCGATTGTTTTCAGTCTCTGAAGGACGTAGACTTCAGTATGTCTTCTTAGCGGTCCCATCATTGTTTTTGGACCACACAGATCATACTGTATATTAACGCTAAGCAAATTGAAGCTCTCAAACATTCGAACCTCCACATCATTGAAGCTGATGGGACATGGTCGTACTGGCCAATACCTATCTCTTTCATCTGCAGACATTGAGATAGATATAGACGTAGATACGTTTTTCTGATGTCTGCAGACAAAGCAGATATTGCTGAAGTTGCGAGATGGGAGGAAAGTTGTAAAACTACACAGTGGGATGTCGGTCAGCTGCAGAAATATGCGGGGAAGTGGCAGATGGATTTAAATTTCGGTAGTTAGGAGGTGTTGCCTTTTGCGAGGTCAATGTAAGGCGAAACGATACGGTTGACGGCAGGACTCTTAACAACACTAATATGAAGAATGGTGTTCGTGTCCAGATGCGTAGTTCCCTGAAAGTGGCATCATAAGCAGAAAACATGGTACAGGAGGCGTATGGAATGCTTGCCTACGTAGGGCGGGCTATGATTACAAATGTCACGAAGTAACGATGCTGTTCTCCAACAGTTTGGTTAGGCCTCATTTGGAGGGTTGTGTGCCGTTCTGGGTGCCCCTTACAGCAATGACGTGGCGGCTTTGGAATGGATGCAAAAGTGGTTTACTTGAATTCTGCCTCGATTGGACTGTATTTGTTACAAGGAAAAGTTGGACAAACTTTGATCGCTTTCTCTGGAATGTTGAAGGAGGATGAGAGTCGTGATATAAATAAACACAATTGTGGGAGGCATAGATGAGGTAAATTGTCAGAAACGTGTCCTTGCTGGGATGGTCCAGAGGGCATATGTTTAAATTGAGAGGGTCAACATTTAAAGCAGATACGCGGTCAGGAGGTTTTGTAGGTAGTGGCGAGTGCATGGAACGAGCTACCAGGGATGGTGGTGAAAGCAGATGTGAGATTTGTGCAAGAAGCTTTTAGATCGGCATATGGATATGCGTGGATAATTGAACATTACATTAACGCGGGAATCAGAGAATGCAAATAGATTAATTAATATATGTTCTTACTTATAATTCTCCCTATTTTGTGTAATAGAGTAATATAATATCTATTGTATAGAACAATGCTGGAAGTTATTGCGAAATAACATACTTAGCAGCAGCTAACGTGATGAGGTTAACTTTGTTTGTTTAACTGACTGACACTAATCCCAATTAATTTGCCTTGATTAGAAGTCATATGATTTATCTGGAGAATATGCAGCTACCTTTAAAAGCAAGCGACCTGTCAGACTACTGGCAGAACACGTCGAATATATCTGGACATGGAACTGCCTGTGCTCAACCAGGTAGAGAACATTTTCTACCCTATCCTTGTCATCGTTGGTATTCCTGGTAAGCCCTTTGTTATTCGGTACCCAGGTTTCGCTCTCTCGCCTTTACTGGCGAAACAATCTGTGCTATTAATTACTGCTTGAGTTACAAATCCAGCATTGTGCGGCTCATATTTACCGGTTCCGTCCGTCGCACACTGAATTAAGATACCCACACATGTACGATACCAATCTGTAGCTGGTGCTGATGTTTCTGACATCATTAGTGCTGTGAAAAAAACAGGACTGTAATTAGACTTCATCGCCAAATGGAAGTGGATAGATAGCGAATGCCGTGAATGCTGCCCCTGTGGTAGGGAGGGCGGCAAGTTCGGTCAATCTGGTCTTTGTCACGACCAACTGCAATCGGATACACCGGCTGATTTTCCGTTAACATGCTCTTCTCAATTTACTCCAAGTTTTGACATGACCCGATGCACTGGCGACAAATTATGTGGACAGGTAACCTACCAGCCAACGGTGTATCGCAAGTAGGACAACGGAGAACCGTGCCGCACATAAGCGGAGCTCGGAGAGCTGCTGCCTTACAGCGCAAGAGAGCCGGTTTGATCCTGACCTGGCATCCTGTGTGGAATTTGCACGTGATCTCGGCTGATTGCGTTGATTCAACTGTCGGCTCTGGCTCCTTCCACATCCCAAAGGTCCGGACGCTCTAGATTTCTCTCACATCCCGTCCTGGTTTTTAGGTGAACTGGATTTTATAATTTGCTTCCAGTGTGCAGGGAGTGGATGCGAATGTTGGATAACATACAACCAGTATGAACTGGTGATAGATGATCTGCACGACTCGGTGTGCTGGGACATGTTACCAAGCTAGCAATGTTACAACATTTTGAGATTTAAACAATCAAGTCTGTAATTTATCACATCAGATAAAGCATTACAAGAAGTTTAATTTGACACCTAATTCACTTTCATATCTTCAGTATTAAAAAAGTTATGGCCATTTTCATACTCGGAAATTAGCATCTTGTTCCCTATTGCCTTTCCATTGACTTGTCTCAAAAGCTGTGATCGAGGACAGTCAAAAGCCCATAATTTTCTTAAAAATTAAGAGAACTGAATGAAATTTTCAGTTATTATAGATTGAAGCATTCTGAAACAAATATAGAATAATCTTACTTGGATGACCTGAAATTGCAGCATATAATTAGTTAGTTACTTAATTGTAGCTAATTACAAAATTGACCGTTGTGACGGAAAGAGTAATAAACACCCAGACTGCTTTGAAAATTCAAAAATGTGATATTCTCAAGATCAGAACTTTAATATTATTGTATTATATGCTGTAAGTCCATAACAGATAGGTAATTAATTTACAATTTCTAGCAAAAGACCAAATCTTTAAGGAGAAGATCATCTGCTAGCAGGTACATTGGCATATCAAAATCAGTAGCATCATCATACTCGTCAGATTGCAACCAATAAGCAACTAAGCAACTGGGGGTTCAGTATTGATGTGGATAGAGAACTGGCTGGCAAACAGGAAGCAAAGAGTAGGAGTAAACGGGTCCTTTTCACAATGGCAGGCAGTGACTAGTGGGGTACCGCAAGGCTCAGTGCTGGGACCCCAGCTATTTACAATTTATATTAATGATCTGGACGAGGGAATTGAAAGCAACATCTCCAAGTTTGCGGATGACACTAAGCTGGGGGGCAGTGTTAGCTGTGAGGAGGATGCTAGGAGACTGCAAGGTGACTTGGATAGGCTGGGTGAGAAGGCAAATGTTTGGCAGATGCAGTATAATGTGGATAAATGTGAGGTTATCCACTTTGGTAGCAAAAACGGGAAGGCAGACTATTATCTAAATGGTGGCCGATTAGGAAATGGGGAGATGCAGCGAGACCTGGGTGTCATGGTACACCAGTCATTGAAAGTAGGCATGCAGGTGCAGCAGGCAGTGAAGAAAGCGAATGGTATGTTGGCCTTCATAGCAAGAGGATTTGAGTATAGGAGCAGGGAGGTTCTACTGCAGTTGTACAGGGTCTTGGTGAGACCACACCTGGAGTATTGCGTACAGTTTTGATCTCCAAATCTGAGGAAGGACATTATAGCCATAGAGGGAGTGCAGAGAAGGTTCACCAGACTGATTCCTGGGATGTCAGGACTTTCATATGAAGAAAGACTGGATAGACTTGGCTTATACTCGCTAGAATTTAGGAGATTGAGAGGGGATCTTATAGAAACGTACAAAATTCTTATGGGGTTGGACAGGCTAGATGCAGGAAGATTGTTCCCGATGTTGGGGAAGTCCAGGACAAGGGGTCACAGCTTAAGGATAAGGGGGAAATCCTTTAAGACCGAGATGAGGAAAAACTTTTTCACACAGAGAGTGGTGAATCTCTGGAACTCTCTGCCACAGAGGGTAGTTGAGGCCAGTTCATTGGCTATATTTAAGAGGGAATTAGATGTGGCCCTTGTGGCTAAAGGGATCAGGGGGTATGGAGAGAAGGCAGGTACGGGATACTGAGTTGGATGATCAGCCATGATCGTATTGAATGGCGGTGCAGGCTCGAAGGGCCGAATGGCCTACTCCTGCACCTATTTTCTATGTATCTATGTATCTATGTATCTATGTACACCTTGTTTTTCCTCAACTTTTCAATTTTGGCATTGTAAACTACAGATTTTTGCTCTTCAAACCACACATGACATGCCTTTCTGCCCACTACTTTCCCATTAAGTATGTCCTGTAGATCATCACATTTGGAGTAGTCCAAATTTGGATAATCTCTGCGAATGCTGTTTAAATCAGTCTCTTTCAATTTTTTTTCTATTTTTTTCCTCTCTTTCGTGTCCCGAGCATGCTCCTTGCCTTTCTGTCGCTTGATGATTTCTGCTCTCAATTCCTTCTGTTTTTCTTCCGTCTGTTCCTCTGCACTCTCCCCAATTTCATAAGGCCTTTGACAAGGTTCCTCATGGAAGGTTGGTTAAGAAGATTCAATTGTTGGGTATTAATGGTGGAGTAGCAAGATGGATTCAACAGTGGCTGAATGGGAGATGCCAGAGAGTAATGGTGGATGGCTGTTTGTCAGGTGGAGGCCGGTGACTAGTGGCGTGCCTCAGGGGTCTGTTTTGGGCCCACTGTTGTTTGTCATGTGCATCAATGATCTGGATGATGGTGTGGAAAATTGGATTAGTAAGTATGCAGATGATACTAAGATAGGTGGTGTTGTGGATAATGAAGTAGATTTTCAAAGTCTACAGAGAGATTTAGGCCATTTGGAAGAGTGGGCTGAAAGATGGCAGATGGAGTTTAATGCTGACAAATGTGAGGTGCTACATCTCGGCAGGACAAATCAAAATAGGACGTACACGGTAAATGGTAGTGAATTGAGGAAATTCAGTTGAACAGAGGGATCTAGGAATAACTGTGCATAGTTCCCTGAAGGTGGAATCTCATGTAGATAGGGTGGTAAAGAAAGCTTTTTGGTGTGCTGGCCTTTATAAATCAGAGCATTGAATATAGAAGTTGGGATGTAATGTTAAAATTGTACAAGGCATTGGTGAGGCCAATTCTGGAGTATGGAGTACAACTTTGGTCGCCTAATTATAGGAAGGATGTCAACAAAATAGAGAGAGTACAGAGGAGATTTACTAGAATGTTGCCTGTGTTTCAGCAACTAAGTTACAGAGAAAGGTTGAACAAGTTAGGTCTTTATTCTTTGGAGCGCAGAAGGTTAAGAGGGGACTTGATAGAGGTCTTTAAAATTATGAGCGGGTTAGACAGAGTGGACGTGGATAAGCTTTTCCCATTGAGAGTAGGGAAGATTCAAACAAGGGGACATGACTTGAGAATTAAGGGACAGAAGTTTAGGAGGAACATTAGGGGGAACTTCTTTACTCAGAGAGTGGTAGCTGTGTGGAATGAGCTTCCAGTGGAAGTGGTGGAGGCAGGTTCGATGTTATCCTTTAAAAATAGATTGGATGGGTATATGGACGGGAAAGGAATGGAGGGTTATGGTCTGAGTGCAGGTAGATGGGACTAGGGGGAAGTATTTATTTTTAATTTTTTAAAAATTTAAAAAAATGTTCGGCACGGACTTGAAGGGCCGAGATGGCCTGTTTCCGTGCTGTTATGGTTATATGGTTATATGGTTATATGGTTATTGCCTTACAGAGCACCTCCTCCCTACGATGCTCCGCGAGATTATCAAGGTAATTGACTGTTCTATTCTTGCAGGCCCCGCATCCTACATGACAAATAACACATGGTGGCATTGGGGAGATTTCTGTTTCGATGAGCTAAACATCCCCATTATCTCCTCCGCATCAATGTTGTGTGATCTTGCTCATGCAGTATCCTCCTTCAGTTTCTCAGTTACATCAAGTTCAAAGTATTTACTATATTGCCTCTCCAACACAGTGATGACAGCTTGAAGACAGCTCCTCATCTTTGAACTGAACTGTGGATGTATTGGTAGCTCCCAAAGTTTTTTCAATGTGGCGTCAAGATGTACCTCCTCACCGAAGAAATCTTCCCTTGCCAATATCATGTTCTCTGGATTTTCTGTGGCTTCCTTTAGAGCAGCAATCACCCCTTTAACCACTTTGATGCCATCAACATGGTTGATCTGATTCTGGCTTGAAGTGTAGAAGCGTTTCATCCAAGGCCCAGTCAGATATTTGCCAAGTAAGCCCAATATCTGAAGTTCTACTTTTGTTTCAGCCTGGGTGAAGTCATGGAGGATGGCGCTTTTCAACCCCCCACAGGATGTTCCGCTATTCAGCTGTGCTACAAAGTCATCATAATATTCTATCAGCTTGCCACTAATATGAAACAGTATGTGCAATCTGTTGCCACGGTACCATGTGAGGACACCTCGGGGGATGTTCCTGTCATCTAAAAATGCGACAAATCCTTTTGGGTCCCCTTTTCCGTTTTTGTATCTAAGTTTGCTCATCTGCAGCCAATCCATCAAACAATGACCCAGGGAGTTGAACCTACGCCAGCGTAGGGAGAAGGTGCAAACAGCACTAGTGACCAGTGTCGATCCTAGGTCGCTCAGCTGTCAGGCAGCAGTACGCCTGCTGTCAATTTTCCTTGAGGGAAATGGGCCATAAAAATAGGACGCTTTATAACGCAAGCGCGTTCGGAAATATAGTTTAGCAGAGGCGTGAATTGGATGCAGTATTTGCATTCATATGTGCATCGCGAAATCAATCTGCTGGTGAGCAACGCGAGTGTGGCCACGCCTCACCGCAGAAATGTGTACAGAACTTCTCGATGCGATTTATGTTTACACGCAATATTTGTCAACTGCGGTAATCATCAAACTGTTCTTGTTTTTATGTTGATGCTATATTCAGCCTGCAGATGGAAGGTTATAGCATAAGGTTTGGCCCTGGACTGTGATGAGCAAATCGGCCAATATTCTTTACTCTGCACATTCCTTTGTGGTCAGGTGAATGGAATCCACGATAGATATGTATCCACTATAGCTGTCAAACCTCTTAATAATCGTTTCTGCTATAGGGCGCGAGTCCAATCATGGCCTTGGCCACTGCATTTTATTCACTATTAGTTTGCGAAATCCATCTTTCAGATGTCGTTTTCAGAATCAGAGATGTGTGGGCGACACGAGTACAAGGGGTAGGTGACAGTCTGATATAATCCATTCACCTTCGCAGAACTGTCAAACTGATGTTCTTCTGGAATAGTGAATGTTGGTGATTTTAATTTCGTCTTTCCCACAGCTAATCTGATGGCAATCGTAATTCTCTCCCGGGGAAAGTGTGGACTCTCTAAATGTATCTCCCCGCTATCTGGTATCCATGGCCGTGGCTGATTTAATGGTTATGATCTTCGAGGTAATTCTCGCCGAGATTTCAGATGGCTATTTTCCTTATTCATTCCTCCACATAACTCAAATCTGTAGCTGAATATTGTCTTTAATTTTATTTGCATCGATTGCTCTGTCTGGTTAACGGTGACCTTCACCTTCGATCGATTTGTCACTATATGTACTCAGAATTTACGAACAAAATATTGCACCGAGAGAACTGCGGCTTTGGTGATAGCGCTGACATGTATCTTCTGTATTATTGAAAATATACCTATATATTTTGCCTACGTACCTCGAGAAATAATTAACAAAGTGGGCTGGTCCTGTAGCATAACCCCAGACTTCTACACCTCACAGTTTTGGGCAGCACTTTTTCCATCGAAATCATTTTAACCCCATTTTTACCCATTTGCTGATCGTGCTCCTCAATGCCCTGACAATCAGGCACATTATACACGCTAACAGAGTGAGGAGCGGTCTCCGAGGGAAAACGAAGGACGAGGGCGGCACGGATCAAGAGGTGGAGAGCAGAAGGAAGTCCATCATTCTATTACTGGCCATATCCGGTAGCTTCGTCCTACTGTGGATGGTAAACTTTGTGTGCCTCTTGAGTGTGTACTTCCTCGACGTGGAGCTTTCATCAACAGATAACAACGACTCATTTACCATTGCGGAACTGTCCGGATATATGCTGAGGTCTCTGAGCGCCTGCACCAATACGTTTATTTATGGGGTGTCTCAAAAAAAATTCAGGGAGGAATTTATAAATGTGATTAAGAGCCCATTCGTTTTAATTTCCAATTCAATAAAGTGTTTGTGGTGATATACGTGTTCAAAGTTTTATCATTACATCTGACTTTCCGAGATACCATTTACACCATCGGGTCAATACCGACCGTCAGGGTAATCCCTGCAGTTCCTTTCCCCTCCGCACGCCCATTTAACGTATTTCCCAATGAGCCACTCAAATGCCCACTATTGAACCTGCAGCCCAGATGAATCAGGGCAGTATTATAGAGACCATTTGCCCTGTCAACTACTTGCGTCTTTGGGGCGTGGAAAGTAACTGGAGTCCCCGAGGGAATTCCCCGCGGTGGCAGGGAGAACATGAGAAACCCACACAACATCAGAGAACAGGGATCGGAAGGAGAAGTCTGCACGTGTATCATCTACAGGCAGATAAAGTCGTTCATCGCACAAGAATGGTATTGCGTTTTAACTAAAATAATTTGCACAACTGGGAAATTATAAACATAGATATCGTGTTAGAATTGGATATAAAACTAGTTCGCACGGGGTAAATTACTATTCTTTAACCGAATGATCCGTCGGTACTGGTTAACCCAAAAAGACACAAAGTGCTGGAGTAACACAACAGGTCAGCATCATCTTTCGGGGACAGAGATGGGTGGCGTAATAATAAGGGAACTGCAGGTGCTGGTTTATACCGAATGTCGAGACAAAACGATGAAGTAACGCAGCTACGTTGGAGAACATGGATAGACAATGTTTCGGGTCGGAAATCCTTTTCAGAGTAAGGAAAGGTTCCGGGCCGCAACGTCGCCTATCCATGTTCTCCAGAGAAGCTCTCTGCTGCGATGGCTGGCTCAGTATTTTGTGTCTATCGATAGAGAGGTGACATTTCTGGTCGGAAGAATTCTTCACATACAATAAAGTACTGTGTGCGCCTCTGGTCAGCATGTTATGGAGAGTATTTGCGAGCAGCAGAGGTGATGATCAACAAGATGAATTGTGTAAGTCTTGTTCTTCTTTTTGCCACCGGAATATAACAGTAAAAATAAAAGAGGTCCCCCCTCATCCTTCTAAACCCGTCTCCAGATTCCAAAAGGGAAGCTCAATAATGGCACCACCCGTTCACTACAATTCATAGTCTCAGCCCCCATCATCTCCCCAATGCACTTCACTCGAGCATCCATGGATCCCCCTTCCCTTCTACCCACAGCCCTCACCATTGTCGTGTTTTCACCATCTCCCTGGCCTCCCTCTTTAGCATGCAGTACGGTCGGTTCTCAACAGAAGCATACCCCTGCAATTACATGTCAACGAAAGCCCCACTCCCTCCCCCAACCTATACCTCCGCCATAATGAAGAGCACTTCCGCTCCCCTGTCATCGGTTCTTTTCTATGGCAAGGGGGTTTCGACTTCCAGTAATTACACATTGTTCCGTATCCAACATTTCCCCTCCACTTGGCCTCATCCTCCCGGGCTTCTTCCCTCACTGGACTATGTTACTTCCAACTGCCGTCGCGACATCAACCGTTTTGAATTCTCCACTACCCTCCACGCTGGTCTCATCCGTCGCAACGCACACCCGTCCTCTCAACAAAAATCCGGACATTGTTAGTAAACCCGCCGACAACGGAGATGCGTTTGTTGAATGGCGGGCTGACCTCCACTGTGCGATTCCAGGCACAACTTTCGCCCAACTCTTAATCCGTCCCCCTCGACTAGTTCAATTTAGTTCATTGTCACGTTTACCGAGGTACAGTGAAAAGCTTGTGTTGCGTGCTAAGCAGCCTGCAGAAAGACAATACATGATTACAATCGATCCATTTACAGTGTATAGATACGTGATAAGGGAATAACGTGTAGTGCAAGGTAAAGCTAGCAAAGTCCGATCAAGGATAGTCCGTGAATCATCAAAGAGGTGGGTTGTAGTTTATTATTGCTCTGTTGTTGCCTGATAACAGCTGGGAAGGATCTCATCCTGAATATAGTGGTGTGCGTTTTGGACACTTCTATACCTTATACCAGATGGGAGAGGTTTCATTTGCCTATGGACCCACAGAGGGATTACCAGGCCATCCTCGCCAAGACTGTCTCTGACGATATCCTCTCCACAGCCTCCAACCTTTTCCCCAATCCTGCACAGCTCGCTTTAATCACCACCCCAATATCTACAATGCAGACTGGCCTGGAAGACCCATTGTTTCTGCCTGCTCCTCCCCGTTGAACTCGTCTCCACTTACATCGATTCCATCCCATCCATCCTTGTCCGTTCCATTCCCACCTAAGGCCCAATGCAGCTCACCCACCCTTCATTTATTCAACAACTTTCAGTTTCTAGACAACCGATGATCATTTTTACATGCAAGTCAGTCCCTTCAGTCCACCATCCTCCACTTGGCCTGAAGGCCCTCCAGTTCATCCTCGAACAGAGACCCATTTAATGTCCCTCTACTAACAATCTCCTACGATGGCGGAATTTCTCCGCGCCCTGCCCAACTTTGGACTCCACTCACTCTGTCCACGTCAAGCGTGTACTTAATGCGTGAATGGATGCCATGTACATTCGAATGGGCACCAGCTATGTCTGCCTTTTTCGGTTACGTTTGACAGTTCTTGTTCCATTTGTACGCTGGCCCCATGCGCCAACCCTTTTACCGCTGTATTTATGTCTGCATCGGGACTGCCGACTGCATCCGTGAAGGTTTCGTTGATTTCATTACCTTTACCACTAAGATCCACCGGCACTCAAATTCATCTGGATTATCTCTGCCACTTATTTCCCCTTTATTTGTTATTTTATCTCCATCAGAGGGGAGAGACTAACGATTGATATTCACTGAAGACCTCCCGAGTGCCACGTTTATCCGGACTACACTTCCTCCCACACTGCCTCTTGCAAGGACGTTATCCTCTACACTCCGTCTCCGCCACAACTGCTCCCAGGATGAGGCTTTCTAGTTGAGGACTCCCAAGTTTGTCCTCATTCTTCAGTGGACGTGGATACCCGCTGCTGTCATAAATTGACCCCCCCCCCCACTCACGTCTCATCTGCGACCCGCATTTCTACTCTGCTCTGGATTGCTGAAGAACAGCACATGTGATATAGTTATGCAAGTGTAACAGCAGGGATTAGTCATATATCAGTGATAGTGAAGTTACTGGATCGGATCGAAGAAGATGTGTGTTGATTACATTGATGGAAAGATGAAGCGTAGAAACAGTCCCACCGAGTCCACGCCATCTACCGGCCATTTACGGTAGTTCTAAAAGAGAGCGCTCTGATGGGCAATTTACGGACGCCGATTAACGTCTCCAGCAGCGGTGGCACAGAGCCGTCCACTTGGAAAGTCAGGGATTACTTGGACAAAGGCAGTCGGTTTTTGCAGAAGATTATGTTTGACTTTTTTATTTCACTCTTTTCAGAGGCAATGAGGCATTGATGACACAGTGTACTTGATGTGATGGCATAAACTTAAGGAAAGCCTTTGGCCAGCTCCCATAGTTACAGTTCACAAAGCTGGATGCCGCGGGATGAAGACTTCGAAAGTTGGATGCTGAATTGGCCTGGAAAACTCGGCGAAGGTTAAAATAATTCGGGTGTGAGGGTGGGGAGGAGGTACAAGGAAGGAAGACAACAAGGATACTTTGTTCATTGAAGCATTATGACAACAAATTAAATCCACATGTAATCATTGTATCATCAGTTATTAAAAAAAACTGTCTGCGCTGTGAGTGACTGAACTCTGGGTTTTTCGCAGTAGAAACTATTAAGATCTTGAATAAACTGACGTTTGAAAAACTCGCCACTGCTCGTTGAGATGTCTTCGATTGTCTGCCGCTCTGAGCTGTCACTAACAGGACAAGTGGGTCCCAGGTGAAAGTGAGATGCAAGGTGCAGGTTAAAGAGAACATTCTCTAAAACATCTCCTTAGAGTTGATAACCACTAATCCGGGCAGCGTTCTGGCAAAACTCTCCTGCAGCTTCCTCATTCCCTACCCGTAGTCCCTGTAATTAAACTACCATAACTGTACTCAAAACAAAAACGAACTGAGTACGCCGTATGCTTATTAATCTTTCCAAAGTATATAACTTCACAATTATCTGGATTCAATTGTATCTACCATTGCTCAGCCATTTTAACCAAATATCATATTGCAGCCAATAATTATCTACCTCACTGTGACCAATACCATCATTTTTTAGACATCTACAGACTTACTTGTCATATCCCACATTGCGCAAATGCAAAGCATAAAATTAATAAGGTTACGAGAGAACGTACAAACTCCGTAAAAATAAGCACCTGTAGTAAGGATAGAACCCGGTTCGCTGGCCCTGTAAGGCAGTAGCTCTACCGCTACGACACCGTGTCGGCAGTGGAATAACATAGATCTGGTGTTACTATGACAGGCTATTAAGCTCCCGCGTTTAAGTTTCTGTTTTGCAACTTTTGTGAGATCCCATATTTTCTAGATTTCTATCTGCGTATTTGAACACATGATCTCATTTTACCCACAGATTGCATAACACATATATTGTCCCTGTCCCAGTCATAATGGTTGAGATATTTCCCGGCTAATTATAGTTGGGAGAGAGGGAGAAAGAGAGAGAGGTAGAGATAGAGATAGAGAGAGAGGGAGAGAGAGAGAGAGAGAGAGAGAGAGAGAGAAAGAGAGAGAGGAGAGAGAGAGAGAGAGAGAGAGAGAGGGAGAGAGAGAGAGAGAGAGAGAGAGAGAGAGAGAGAGAGAGAGAGAGAGAGAGGGAGATTAAAGAGAGAGAGAGAGAGAGAGAGAGAGAGAGAGAGAGAGAGAGAGAGAGAGAGAGAGAGAGAGAGAGAGAGGGAGAGAGAGAGAGAGAGAGGTGGTGGGGGTGAGAGTGAGGGAGAGAAAGAGATAAGTAGATGGTTAGCTGGATAGATTGATAGGGAGAGAGAGAGAAACATAGAGAGAGGGACAGAGAGAGAGAGAGAGAGAGAGAGGGGGGAGCAGGGAGAGAGAGAGAGAGAGAGAGAGAGAGAGAGAGAGAGTGTGTGCGTGTGAGAGAGAGAGAGAGAGAGAGAGAGAGAGAGAGAGAGAGAGACTATAGCGAATTACATATATCCTCAGTATCTCGAAAAAACATTGCAAAGATCTAATAGTTTGTCGTCAAATAATATTATAGTTTAATCTTTTTATTTGAATTTCACGGCAATTTACATACATACAATAATAACAGACAGTAATAATCAAGGCATAATTGTACAACAGTATGTAAGCGATCCTCAAAAACCCTTATCCATACCCACCTTCAACCCACCCAAGTCAGGTCGGAGCCAAACGAGGACAAACAACACTCACATACGTACGCATCCACACACAAATGGTAGAGTAGACGAAACAAAATGTGCTATATATAAGAATATATATATATATATATATATATATATATATATATATATATATATATATATATATATATATTTTAATTAATATTTTTTAAATTTAAATTTTTAAATATATATATACATATATACATATATATCTCAATAAACCATTGTAGGGAGGGGGGGTTAAGGGGAAAGCAGCTGCTGTAGAACAAAACGATGATGGAGAACACTCAGTCCTCTTCCGAGTCCGGGGACAAGGTAAGAGAGTTAACCAGTTCAAAGAAAGGGTTCCATGTATCTAGGAATGTCTTGGTAGAGCCTTTGAGAGAGAACCTAAGTTTTTCAAGTTTCAGATTGTAAAGCACCTCCTTAATCCAACGGGCGTGTGTCGGGGGACAAGTGAGCCTCCAACTAAGCAAGATCAGTCTCCGGGCTAACAAGGTTGTAAAAGCTAGGACCCGTTCACCGCAACAGAGAGGTTGGTATTGGGAGGGGTACCGAAATGGCTGACATTGGATTTGGAAGAATAGTCTGGTCATAAGCTCTGCTTATCAATTCAAAAGCACTCCTCCAAAAGCTGCTAGCTTAGGGCAAG